>WBZZ01004472.1:0-92500 GCA_019918135.1 Paulinella micropora
TTATCAATACAACTGGGTTTGGTGCGATAGCTTTGACAATACCCGCCCTCTGTGGAGCAAGGACCAAAATGAAATCAGCGGACTATCCCTAGACACCGAGCGACGATGGGAGTTTATCGCAACCACTGCGAATATTGCGTCCAATCATTACACATTTGTCGTAACTCAGCAAGAAGTAAATGTTAAGAATGGCACCATTACTAGAACCTAAGTAGGGGCCTGCTCCCCCTACGACCCCGCAAGTTAGGTAATAGGTTTTTAATTTTGATAGATTATTTATTTTTTTGATAATATAGGAACTCTAACAAAACATTTTTTGAGGTTATAGGAGGTTTTTTGTAAAAAAAGCTCCTATGCACCAGAGAAATTTAATCGCCCAAAATCCTGACGGAGATTTCGTAAATGTCAAAGTCGGGTATGATGGACACATTGAAACGAATAATATGAAAACCGCCTTTGGTGAAGCATTAACCAGTTCATTAACACCAGTATTACAGGAAATCTTTCCCTACACAGTTAATACACGGATATGGACATTAACTCAAACTAATGCGACCGTAGCATTTAATGCGAATATGGCTGAATTGAAAACGGAAGCGAAAGCTACCGCCGATGCCATTATGGTAAGCAAAAAAAGAATTAAATACAGAACAGGGATGGGAGTTATGTGTCGCTTCACTGCCTTATGGACTACTGACGAAACCAAGGACTACTATTCATTTATCGGCATTGGTGATACCGCATTAGATAATGGTTTCTATTTTTACAAGACTAAAAATGACGGAATGAATATTCTCCATACCAAAGCAGGAGTGCCTACCTTGGTTTCACAAGCGACTTGGAATGACCCGTGTAATGGAACAGGCGATATGCCTAATATGGATTGGACGAAGGGAAATGTATTTCAAATTCAATTCCAATACTTGGGATTTGGTGCTATTAAGTTTTCAATTGAGAACCCGAATACAGGCGAATTCCAGCAAGACCATATGATTAAGTATGCGAATGCCAACACGGGTGTCAGTCTTCGGAATACAACTCTCCCTTTTGTGGCACGAATGTTTAATAATGGTGGAACTGGAATACAAATATTAAAAACAGCCAGTTGTAGTATGTTTATTGAGGGTGCCAACACTGTTAATACAAGCATATCAAACGAAGCGGAAGGAGATGAAAAGGCGAGCACTACTGAAAGCCCAATTCTAAGCATAAAAAATAAAACACTTTTTAATGGTGCCTCAACAAATTATTCAACCGTTTACCCAACTCTCGTAAGCATATCAAACGAAGACACCAAAGTTAATATAGTGCGAATTGTAAAAACGACAGGAGCACTTACGGCGGAGAACTTTGCCGATATTGATGCCACAACCTCAATCGTATCAAAGGACACTGCTGCGACTGCTATTGGTGGTGCCACTATAACGGATGTAATTCTAAAACTGTATGTTAATGCTACTTCAAGCCAGCTTATTGACCTGCGAACTTACGATGTTCAACTATCACCTGGTGAAAATCTAACATTTTTACAAAAGTCTGTATCAACTGTTGCTAATGGAGGAAATGTGAGTGTTATCGTTAATTTCTTAGAAGATCATTGATGTGGATGGATGGATGGAGTAATTTTATATTAAAGATAAACTCCAACCATTATATAAAATGAACTACAACAAATATCAGAATGGAAAAAATCTACAAACTTATCTGTAATAAGACTGGTGAGGTGTATATCGGAAGCACAATAAAATCATTGGAGCATAGAGCTAAAACTCACACATATCTTCTGAATGAATACAAAAAAGGAAAAACAAATTACACTTATTCGTTTTCAATTATAGAAAGGAATGACTATCGGATTGAATTGATTGAAGCTTTCCCTTGTGATAGCCACCTTGAATTAGAACAGAGAGAAGGATACTGGATAAGACACACAAAATGTATAAACGATAATTTTAAAACTGTTATCACAGTCCCGTGTAATCAGAATAAAAAAGAATATAATAGACAGTATAAAGAAATTCATAAGGAAAGATTGAGAGCCCATAATCTAAAAAAAGTTGAATGCCCTTGTGGAAGACGAATTGTTCATTCACACAGAAAAAGACATAAACATTCTACATATCATTTAAAATGGGTTATAAGGTGCCATAATGAATTAAATCACTTATAAAAAATAAAATGTTTTAGAATTACAATTGAAGCTGTTTGAATATTTCTTTTTTTAGCTCTGGATAGTTATCTAGAAACGGTTGCTTCGCCATCCATCTTAAATATTGGGTATCAAATACGACCACATCGGCTACTGTCTTTCCCTTATATTTTCCCATAGGTATCTTTCCTTGTTCTTGAAGTTTCTTGTTTTCTGATTTGTATTCATTAATGTGCCCATCAATTACTTGCTTAATTTCTTGTAAAGTAAATGTTCTGTCTTTGTTGCTGACAGATAGCTGTTCAAATTTTTCACAAAGCTTTTGCATCGGTGAGTGTAGAGTAGTGGGTATATAGTTGGCAGTATAAAAATAAAAAAAATTAAATAATTAATATAGGAAGCTTCGCAATGAGTGAGTGGATTAAATTCGTAAAGGCTTACTCTGCTAAACATAACATAAGCTACAAGGAGGCATTGAAAAAGGCAGGGAAGGCATATCGTAGGCAAAAGGGAGGCAGTGCTGAGTTGTCGGAGGATGTCTATTCGTCCTCGTCGGATAGAAAAGGTGCGGACGGATGGAAGCCAGTAGCAAGTAAAGAAAAATCAACCGTATATGAAAAAGATGGTAAGGCGATTGTAGCATTTAGGGGTTCAGTAGATAAGCGGGACCTGCTAACCGATGTCGCATTAGTAAAGGGAGTATTGAAAAGAACTCCAATATATAAAGAAGAGCAGAAGTTGGTTAATGAAGTCATAAAGAAATATGGTAAAGAAAATGTGGAGCTCACTGGGCATTCGTTAGGTGGCACGATAGCAAAAGACCTGAGCCGACAGACTGGGGTAAGGGCTACCACATACAACAAAGGCAGTAGCACGAAGGACCTAATTGAAGGAGTGATTGACCGAGTGGCGGTGAAAGTAAATCCAAAAGGTAAAAGGGCGAAGACGGCAAAGCTGACCACAAACTACCGAACAGCATTTGACCCCGTATCGTTAATGGGTGCTACGGCTGTTAATACGAAGCTAGTGAAACCAACGAGGGGTGTTCATACGATAAGAAGTTTTAAGGGTAAAGGAGCCAAAAAAATATATTTATAAGTTAAGTTTTCATAACTCATTTGATAGTCCAATATCGTTCAAGCAGGTGGCACGACTTAAAGCAACATATAACAAATTCATTGACAGTAGGTCTAGATTTATCCACACTGGTGTTGTTCGGCCTTGTGAGCAGTGGATGGTGGATGAGAATGTCGGCTGGATGTCCGCATACGGTTTCTTGTCTGGTATCGTTTTTTTTCTATCAAATTTCTGCTCAATATCGTCAATCGTAATGAATATATGTTCTTTGGTATCCCTAGTAATAGTGTGAATATCGCCGTTATGAACTTTTTTTGTATTACAACGAAACACGACCTGATGACCTGTTTTAAGCGGTTTATTTTGTAGCATTTTGTTATTGCTTTCATTAACATTGTTGTTAGAGTGGTGTAATATTAAAGGCGGGTTTTTGTCAGTCGGTTTAGGGTGTGGCTTAACTTGCTTATTGAGAGCATCTAATTCTTCAAGTGTTAGTATATCAGGTAGGCAGTCTTTTGCTTTATGTTGGCTAAGCTCATTACCGCCGACCTTGTAATAGTCTTCTACCTTATTTAAGATAGATTGTAGAACTAGGTCTTTGGCCTGTCTGTAATTTGTGTCAAGATTTATTTTTGTAAATAGCTTGAAAGTTTTTGACTTGTGGAATGGTTCGGATGTTGGGTCTGGGCAAGGAAGCTGAGCTAAGTGGCCAAACAGAATAATAGATACACCGCCGAATGGTCTGTTGATTTTGGTATATTTTCTGAGCATATGGTCCAGACTTTCTAAATTCTTGGATGTAAGCATAGAAACTTCATCAATGGTTATTCTGTGATTAATGGCTTCTTCGCCTACTGGTATCGGTAGCGGTAGCCTATGATATAGCATTGTTAGTATTTTTTGGAGTGTATATTCAGAATTAATAACTTGGCGGGCATTGTGTGTCATAGCGGTTGATAAAGTCTTTTTGTCTTTGAAATGTGTGTTAGTGTATTTTGATGGCTGGCCAGTTAGGTATTTAATCATTTCAGATTTACCCGTTCCAGCTTTGCCGTGAATAAGTAAGAGTTCTTGTTCGGGTAAAGGTTTGTATTCGTCTTTGGTGCTATAATCTGGAAGCTCTGTATCCTCAAAGGCGGAGAACTCTGGATATTGTTTATGTGGTGTTTCCAAGAATTTTTGTAATGGTAGTATGTCTTTGAAACCGCTATGTCGCTGGTATGTTATCCGTGGTTCGCCATTTATGTAGGAAACGAAACAAGTCATATTCAGTTGTGGGGCAATGAACTCATCCTGTTCTAAAACCTCGGGACGAAATTCTTTTCCTGTTTTCATATATTCACCTTCGTATGCGATACTGTCTGTATTAGAATATAGTAAAGTTCGCCCAGTATTTACAAGCTTTAACATTTGGTTATGAAGAACTATCTTTTGGTATGCTAGCACATAGCCAGTTAAATGAGACATTTGAAATATATTGTCTGTTTGGTTTGTGTCTTGATATGTGTAAATCATTCGCTCTGGTAGTAGGTCGTCGCCCATTTCGGCATATTTGGTCTTGTCATATGGAACTCGTTTCAGGAACAATAACCTATATCCTTTTTCTTTCATCATAAAATGTATTCGCTCATTGTATGACTTTGAAATGGTAGAGACTTGCTGAGTTCGGTGTATGTTCTTGTTCAGAGAGCCTACCAGCAAGTTGGTTGCTTTGGCTAATGTGTCGTGTTCATAGCCAGGCTTATCAAAGTAATAATCTTGCATATTTGATATGTGTTCTGTGAAGGTTTTGAAGGGGTTGAAGTGGTCGTCTGCTACATAGAGTCTCTTAATAAATATCTTAACTCCTTGGTCAAACATATACAACAATGCGGGTATGGGTTGGCATTGGGTTCCTTTTGTGGTGTAGCCGTTGAAGAAGGTTGGCACTTTGAGGTGCTTTTGGTCGTAATCAAAAACAGCATACCCGTGTAGAGGTTTGACCTTATTGTAATATTCTTGTGTCATATTTTGGTTTATATTAATTATGTTGCGAGGGGCTGTTGGGTATTCATTGAAGTATAACGACATTTCACCCATATTACCTAACGAAGCATTTGTATAAGCTTTTACCATATCAATCTGGTGTATCTTGTTGGGGTTTTTGGTGTGATGTTTAAAGATATGATGAAATGGTATTTGACCAGATTTCACGTGTCGTAATATATTAGGTTCAGTAATTTGTGTATGGAACTTAGGTTTATGTTTTTCAATAAGACACTCTATAAATAACTGTTTGAAGTATGATGGCAATGACCAAGCGGAAGTATCTTTGGGAACGAATGATGCGTGTTTGAAACGGTCTGAACATTTATAGTTTAGTTTGTTTTCTTTATCCACTATTCCAATAATGTTTCCAGATTGGTCCATCATTGAATAACACTCCTTATGTTGTAGGTCAATTTTAGTTTGTATATTGTTGAGTTCTTCCTGTGATATCCATTTGTTCTCGTATTGGTTTGTAGATAGTTTCACATTGCTGGCTTCGTGGTTAGTAGCATATTGAGGCCGTGGCTCTGGTATGTTTTCGTTAATATCGTATAATAGTTCAATTGACTTAATGTGTTGGATACAAACGTCTTTTTGTTTTCCTTGTATTAATGTGGCGTGATAATCGCTACATCTGATTATTATCTGTTTTGGGTATTGTTTGGTAGATGCTCGCCACAGTATATTCATACCATCAAATACATAAATCCTACATCGGATAAAGTCTTCCATTTCTGTTAGGTCCTTTTCTGTCGCATATTTGATATCCCTAAAGCGGTCTATTATAATATTGTCTCGCTTTCGTTTTCTATTGTTTGGGTTTGGAAAGTCTTTCATAATACATTCTAGCACACAGTTTATTTCACCCTGTGCCATTGGTATGACAGCATTATTTTGCGGATGAACTTGGTCAATGGTAATGACTTTAAGGTCTTTGTCTTCTCTTTGTTCGTAAAACCTTGCTTGCCGTTCTACAAAGTTTCTAACCGCATTGATTGACCGCTTTAATTCGTTAGCTCTGTATATTCCTCTGACTGGTCCGTGATATCCTTCATAATCCAGATGGACTAAATAACTTGTATTTGGGTTTAGCTCTTGGAGGCGAGCTTCCCACCCCTGGGCATATTGAATAACGAGTGAATTATTTCTGCCGACTAGTTCGGGGTGGCCACCTGTTAATCTGTTTATAAGTCGCAGGGCGGTTGGAGTTGTAATGAGATACCATCTTCTTTTGCATCTTTGTCTGATGTAGTCTCCTCGTTGCTCAATATTGTAGAGCGGAAATAGGTTTGGTTGGTATTGGTCCATTGTATATAGATAGGCAGGATAAATTTTTTGAAAAATAATTAATTGTATTACTGATATTATATAGATATGTTATATTTAGATGTAAAATATTTTACTGATAAAAAAAATTGTTGATTAATTTGACTTGCTCAGTCGCTCTTCTAACTCCTGTATCTTCCTTTTGTATTCTTCTATATCAAGCTTGGTCTGTTGGGCTTTCGCCTTTCGTTCTTCGCTTAGGCGGTCTTTATTGCGGTAATAGTATGCGAGAGCTTTCTCATTATTCCTTTTTCTCCTGGCATCTCCTTCATATATCTTTGGCCGTGGTATCTTATATATATGTAATATTATTTTTATAAATGTAAAATATTATTTAATTTGGTGCTATATGGTTTATTATGTTTGTGTAAATATTTCATCAAACTTACACTGTAATGTAGTATATTTTCTATGTAGTCTTTCCACAATTCTTCATTTAACGATGCGCCATTTATATACGAATGATGCTCTTTCATATCAAATAAATCTTGAACAGTTTTGCTATTTTTATTCCACGCAGATATCAAATGTTTTAATGCTTCCTTCTGCTCTTGTTTCAAATCTGGATTAGCTTCATTTACCCATTTTATGTATTTTTTGAATTTATTTTTACATTGCTTGATTGGGTTCTCGTGTATTTCAGCGTGTTCGGCTAGTCCATCTCGTCTTAATTCTTTATCACATTTGGGGCATTTGACTTTTTCCGCTCCTCGCTTTCTCACTGCTTCTCGTTTCTTTTGCTTTGCTTCTTCGTTTAATATCTTTTTCTTATTTTCGTGTATTTCTTTGATATGTGAACTCAAATAACCTCTGCTTAGTTCTTTATCACATTGTGGGCATTTGACTTTTTCTTTACCTCTTTCTTTGTTGTATTCGTTTTTGTAAGCTTTTTGTTCAGGTGATAACACTTGTTTGTGTGTTTTCGCATATTCGTGCTGGTATTTTTTACAGCATTCCTTGCAGTAGTTTCTATTAGCATAAGAATTCTCAGGAGTTCTTACAACTTTACAGTTTCTACATAGCTGTAAGCAATCATTACATATGATGGATGTGCCACCTCGCAATGAAACACGACTGTATCCTTTCTTGTCGCAGAATTCGCAATTCATTGTTTTTTATAAATAGTATATATATGTATAAATGTAAATTCCCAGAGAACATAATTGAAACCAAACGGCACAAAAAGAAAAAGGTAATGTTTGATTTGTAGAAATTGTGTGTCTTGATTTTTGAGCCGAAGTGCGACAAAAAAACTGAAACAAATTTGAAACTAACGACGGAGAAAAAAACAATTACACGATTAGACGATTTTGGTATAATCGTATAGTTGAAGTATTTGCTGATGAATTCTATTACCTTTTTGTTTTTTGTTGTTGGGCTCATTTCCTTTTTGCTTTGGTGGGTGTGTCTGGTGGCGGGGGGTGTGTCGTGAAAAAGTGTGACGAAGTGGCACCCTATACTACCTGTGTAAAAAATAAGGATTTATGCTGTTATCTCTTTTATATGAACGAATATGGCAAAAATGGCAAACGATAGCAAAATTCAAAACGAAGAGGGGGGGTTGGGCCTTAGAACAACCCACCCTCTCCTTTCCCGTTTTTTAAAAAAGTAAAGAAAAAGAAGAAGAGCTTAATTCAAAAGAATTCTGGTTCCAAGGAACGACAGTACAAGCTCATAAGGAAGTCTGGAACTAAGGTTCAACAGAATGCTCCTGGAAAGAGTAAAATAGAAGAGGCAAGAGAGAGGGAAAAGAAAGATAGAAAGAAAAAAGGGATAAAAAGGGGCAAGGAAAAGAAGATAAAAGAACAAAAATAGTACAGAAGAAATAAGCAAGCAACCAGAACAAAAGAGAAACAAAAAAAAAAAAAAAAAACACAACAAAAACATAACAAAAACAAACAAAAAGAGCAACAAAAGAGGCAGCAGCAAGCACAATTTTTTTTCGCCACTTTTTTTTTTTTTTTTTTTTTTTTTTTTTTTTTTTTTTGTTGTTGTTGTTGTTGTAACTTTTGCGTCTTTTCGCTTGGAGCTCCTTTCTTTCCATGGTTAAACTTTTGAGTCTTTTGTCTTCATGGGTTAAATGCTGTGTTGCGCATGTGTATCCTCTCTGCTTAGGCCAAGTATGACCGCAAGGAGCTAGATTTCAGCGGATTCAGTTTGGGAGATTCTGCCTGTGCAGTCGCCGAGGGACTAAAGGTAAGACTGACACAAACAGTACAGCTAATTTAAGACAGCGGAAGGTAAAATTTATGAAATGTTGGTGTTTGGTACAGATGAATCGAAGTGGTGAATAAGTATGTGTGTACGTGTGTGTTACATTGTTTAAGTGTCTGTGTGCTGTCTGTTTCTCTCTCTCTCTCTCTCTCTTTCTTTCTTTCTCTTCTCTCTCTCTCTCTCTCTCTCTCTCTCTCTCTCTTTCTTTCTTTTTCTCTCTCTCTCTCTCCTCTTTCTCCATCCTCGGCACGGTTGAAAGTATATGTATATGTGTGTGCATGTTTCTGTTGTTTGGATATGATATGTTGAGGGTGCCGCGGGGGGGGGGGGGCAGAGAAGCGAGATGGATGGCGAAAGAGAAGAGAAACTAAAAGAGAGACACACGCATTAACAAACACACACACATACTTATTCACCTGTGCTCATAGACACCGCACACATGCCAACATACATCTAGCACACAGGGGGGGGGGGGGGGGAGAGAAGTGAAGCGAGATGGATGGCGAAAGAGGAGAGAAGAGAAACTAAGAGAAAGAGAGACACACACATAAACAAACACATACACATACTTATTCACCTGTGCTCATAGACACCGCACACATCATGCCAACATATATCTAGCACACATGCATCACTTCAATGCGGGATAACAAGACAACATAGCTAAATATGCCACCAAGAGGTTTGGGGCCTGCAGAAGCGGCCATTGTGGCTGAATTCTTAAAGATCTATAAAGTTCAGTAAGACAATATTTTGAAAAATACATGTGCCAACATGCACACAAAGTGTTCATGCTTTTTGCTTTTAGTCGAACTTCATACAATTTTTTTTTTCACACATGCTACCGCCGCGCGGTAGCATTCACAAATGTTGTTTGGCCTGTATTGCTAAATAGGTAAACAAAACTTTGGTTGAGTTTGACATCCGAGGCAACCAGATTGGGCCAGCAGGCGCCGCAGCCATTGCCAATATGCTCAAGGTACCTATAACGCCTTTGCAAAAGCTTTCGCGCCATCCGGTCCAATGCTATTGTTCAACATGTTGAGCTCGCGGAGTGTCTTGTTCTCGTGCACATCACATATGTATGTTTTTTAATGCTACCGCGCCGTAGCATCTCTAACAAGTTATTTTTGCATGCAGACGAATACTTCGCTTCGAGAACTCAAAATGAATGATAACAACATTGGAGCTGAAGGTGCGAGGGCCTTTGGCGAAGCTCTGAAGGTACCTTGATAGCATCTGCTATGGACTGCGCACCGTGTGGTCCGATGCCGTTCCTGCCAATATCGAAACCGGTGAGGGTTGAGTTCACCTAAACAACCCACAAGCTTGTCTTTCACATGCTACCGCGCAGGTAGCAAAGTCATAAAAGTACATATTGCATAGGACAACAAAAGTGTAATCGAGCTAGCCATGGGAGGAAACAACATAGGACCAGCAGGTGCAAAAGCAATCGCAAACATGCTTAAGGTACCTCTAACGCCTTCCCAATTGCTTTTGCGCCATCAACCCCGATACCACTGCAGCTCACATCAAGCTGACGGAGGGTCTTGTTTTCCTGCACATCGCACATGCTTGCGTAAAAACGCTACCTGGCGCGGTTAGCATGGATAAAATGTTGATGCCTGGGCACAGGCGAACAAGAGCATTACTATCCGCTACCTCAACTACAATAATATTGGCCCTGATGGAGCTGCTGCCATCGGAAAGGCTTTGGAGGTCAGACCTTAATTGCTTCTGCGATGAATGCAGCGCCTTTGTCGCCGAGCTTGTAGCTGATGTCAAGAGTTTGAACAGCTGTATTCACCTAATATCATCACATATACAACGTTGTGTCGTTTGCTACCGCGCCGCGGTAGCAAACAAAAAATGCACTCTACATTTTTAGGTGAATAGCTCTTTGAAGACTCTGGATTTGTCTGTTAATGGAATCGGTGATGAAGGAGTGAAGCACATTGCTGCTGCTCTGAAGGTACCTTTAACCCGTCTCCGATCGCCTGTGCGCCTGCGTCGCCTAATGCGTTGAGCCAGAGGTTTAGGCTAGTCAACGTGTGATTAACCTACAAATGTGAAACACACATGCTAAGACATGCTACCGCGCGGTAGCATAAACGACGAAAAATGTGTCGATGTGCAGGAGAACAAAACATTGCAGATATTATATCTGGGAAACAACGCTATCGGAGTTGCAGGCGCCAAAGCCATTGGAACAGCTCTCAAGGTACCTCCAGCGCCTTTGCACTATGTTGGGCTCCTGCCGGTGGCGCGGTAGCAAGTCGAATAGGAACATATGTGGATATAGGTGAACAAGACGCTACAAGCGCTTGGTTTAGGAAGTAACAACATCGGGGATGATGGCGCAAAAGCCATCGGGAAGGCGTTAGAGGTACCTTAAGCATGTTTGCGATTGCTTCTGCGCCTGCTGGTCCTATTTTGTTTGCTCCCATGCGTAGCTCGATTACAGTTTTGTTTTCCTATGCAATATGTACTTTTATGAGTGTGCTACCGTGCGGCGCGGTAGCACTGAAGAAGAGTGTATTTGTGTGCACAGGAGAACAAGGAGTGCAAGCTGGAGAAGCTAGACATTTCAAGCAACTCGATTGGTGCAGAAGGAGCACGGCACATCGCGAAAGCGTTGGAGGTACCTTGAGTATATCGACGATCGCAGCAGCGCCCTCTGCAAAGCCTTGCCCAAGGCAATGGCTCCATCATCGCCAACCAGTAGCGTTTGTGTGTATGTGTGTGAGAGACAGCGAGTGTGTGTGTGTGCGTGTGTGTTTGTGTGATTGTGTGTGTATGCAATAAAGTATGTACGTGTGTGTGTGTGTGTGTGTATTAGAGCGAGCGAGAGAGAGAGCATATGCTTATATGACAACACTGAAAACACTTTTGTCATTGGCAGAACAAAATTGGTGTGCGCTTGTATGTGTATATTTATCTCTCTCTCTCTCTCTCTCTCTGTATGTGTGTGTGTGTGCGTGTGCGTGTGTGTGTGTGTGTGAGAGAGAGAGAGAGAGAGAGAGAGGCTGCTTGTATGTGTATGCATGTGTGTAAGTGTGTGTGTGTGTGAGAGAGAGAGAGAGAGAGAGAGAGAGGATGGCGCCCAATTCACCGTAGCCCTTGCATGATAAATCTATCTTTGTTGTCTTCCCGTCACGGAATGACGCGACAGTGATCCAGTCGCCTTAAATGTATCCGCGGACTCCATATTAATTTTCTCTAAACCTTCATTCCAGCAGCCCTGCATTCACTTGCGTGTAATATTGAATGGCTTTATTTTGAAATTAATTTCGTGTATATTTTTTTCAATCTATGGTTGTTGCTGCTATGCAGAATAACACAACCCTCACGAAGCTGGATGGAATAGAGAACAAGAAGGCGTTGAGGATTGTCGAGGTCGGACCTGAGCGCTTCCCGTGCGCGTCCCGTCTTGTGTCTTACCTTAGTCTGACTGATGTGTGTAAATTAGAAGTATGCATTACATTATACATTGATTGGCAACTTGGAATATTACATCTGACTGGTGTGTGTAAATTAGAAGTATGCGTTATATTATAGATTGATTGGCAACTTGAAATAGGAAATTATGTTAAGCAGGGATCATTGTGAAATCTCTACAATATATGTAACAAAGAAAAAATCCTCAATACATAACAGTCATGTTGGGAATAGTTGCAGGACTATTGCTGTAACAGCATCAATATTTGTTTATGTTGGTTATTTATCTAATTCCATTCTAAAATAGCATATATTTGATAATAATGTAGACTAAGATGTCTTTCAAATGCATGTGTCTAACAATATATCTATATGTACATGTGTATTATGCACGTATCTATGTATGTGCAGGCAAGCACGCATGCACCTCTCTATTTATTTATCTCTCTATTCATCCATTTGTTCATTATACATCACAGTATATATATAAAGTTATATAACATCAACATATAAAGTGACAGTAGAAGCAGCATTAGCAGACAAGTACCTAAGTTGTCACTTGTTTATTTTTCTTGCCAGACAAATCGATCGCGCGTGGCCGAGCTGCAGGAGCTTTGCAGTCGGGTCTCAACCTCAGATTGACTTTGATTTTTGCAGTCGCATTTGTGTGCGCGAGAGAGTTTGTGTGTAATATTGTGTGTACGTCTTGTCTTAAAACATGTCTTGTGCTAGGGAGCAGCCCGTGTCGGATTAGTGGGGCCTCTTGACAACACAGTCCTTTTTGAGAAGGTGAACTCCCAACATACCAGACTGAAGTATAATATGTTGTATATGTGTTTATACGAAACTATTTGTGATTGCTCTTGTTGCTAATATTTGCGGTGTCTTTAATTTTCAACGATAACCGCAGAAACATAGTGTAAAACTAGTAATATTTTAACATTGATCATTCGTTTTTGTCAGTGACTAGTATAGTCCCGAGGTCTAGCGCGTGTTCGGCAATTGTCGTTTGTTGCATAGCATGAAACTTGTTTTCATTTTAAATGTTAAAACATCAAGGCCTGTATTCATCACGCCTACTATCTGTTGCTGGTATGCTAGCGAACCAATCTACAAGAGCTAGTCTTGCAGTCCTCTAAGATCGCTCATCATTTTTATTTCCAGGAGCTCCTTGTCTGGATATCGGTTAGCCAGCTTACTCAGATCATTTGTGTACTATGCAATGTTGCTTATCATGTCATAGTAATAAGTATGACTGTTATTGTGATTTTCATTATCAATGTTACAAAATATTTATAATACAATACAACATAATAATTTAGTTTTGTGTATTTTAGCTTTTACTTATTTTTTCCTAGTCTCAACCTAGCGTGTAGATGTCATTGAGGAAAGCACACAAACTTTGAGAATCAAATGATCAAATAAAGACAAAAAAGGCAGATCCTGAAAGAGAAAAAAGTATCAAAAGGGGGAATGATGTTCTTTGAATTAAAAAGTCGCTAAAGAGAGAGCAAGAGACCAGACAAGTAGATACCAAATGTCACTTGTAAGTTTTAAAAAGATTCTCATCTGTACAACTTTATTTGAGCTCAAATGCAGCAAGATGTCATGTTTGCTGACACATTGCAGAAACACCAGCATCTGCGGCGCCTGCGACTCAATGCGATCGGCTTGACAGACGACGACTTGTCGGTGCTAGTTTCGAGCAAAGACGGCTTAACGTTTCTAGAGGAGCTGGATCTGCGTTACAATCAATTAACAACGGTCCCAGCAGAGCTCGGAGACCCCAAGCGCGTTGGTAAGCTACAGAAGCTGCTGGTCAGCCGAAATGCAGGTACTTTACAGGCAGTCACTTGAAATCCTCTCAACTTAGATAATGCAATTTATTATCTGCAGCCAAATCTTCTATTTTGACTCTTGACGTCACAGAGCTCCCGAAGCGGGATGATGAGTTGGGAAGACGGGCGCGCAGTGACGTTAACGTCTTAGGCGTGGACGCAGGCATTCAGGTATGTTAATATCGCCAACCTTGGTAGCTTAGGAGGGATACAACCTTAGATCTTGTCGTGTGCTGCTCAGGTGCTGCAGCTGTTGCGACTCGGAAGCTCAAAGCTAAAACAAATACCGCGGACGCGGCTGCAGGTCAGAGAATTTCTATGTACTTTTGCGTAATTACCCAACAGCTTCTTGTTTGAACTTGCGCCACATGTTACTAGGCTTTACTTGTTCTCAGTCCAACCCGCTGTCAGAAAGTACAACATATAATTCTGGAATAATTCTTGGCTATTTGTCCCTCACAGTGTTACTTCTTATCGATAAATGACCATGAAATTTACTTTGCAGTCCTTTCAATGGTTGATACTTGCGATTGATTGCCGCTCTGTCTGATCTGCAGTTAGTAACGGTGGGCAATTTCAAAGTGGGCAAGTCGACACTGCTGGAGCGGGGCTGGTTAGCGCCTTCACTGAAGCGCAAGACTGCCAATTGGAGTCGCCTGGAGCGGACTACCAGCGTGCTGCTCTTCAACTGCCTGGTACATGCACTCTCAACCCGATGAATATCCACTCGGAATGGCTTACACAAACAATGCAACAGACAGTCAGTGAAGTGTTTCCAAAATGTCATGGCATAAAAGAGGGTGGATCTATTGACTGCAGCTTAGCAAAAGAAACTACTCTTCGTTTCAGAAAACAATCTTTGCGAATCGTATTCGTGACTAACACTCACGAATGCAATGAAATGTTTTACTTGTTCGGTAGAGACATACTATTATGCATACAATATCGGATATTCTAGAAATTTTCCCTTTGTTTGCTTTTTGATTTCCAATGGCGCATGGTTTGACGCACTGTGCAGGACTCAGAGGCGGGGCTGCATTGGATGGTGCGGGACCTGCCGGGCCAGCCCGAGTTCTACGCCACCAACCTGCACTTCTTGTCGGCCGACTGCGCTGTCTTCCTACTGGTCTGCAAAGCCACCGATGACGAGCGCAACCGGGAGGAGCAGCTGAGACTTTGGCTCAGTGCATTGTAAGTTCCTTCGGATCAAGAGAATTTCCCTCTGTTCATTAAAAAAAAAAAAAAAAAAAAAAAAAAAAAAAAAAAAAAACGAGTTCTGTACGCAAGCATTCAGTACAGTCGCTCATAACAATTTAAGTACGATTGTAATTTCATACTAACTTCATCATATCGTGAAACTGGGCCAAGGTTGTAAATGTTCCAAATGAAATACTCTTTTTCAATCATGACTACATTCAACCCCCCTGCCCGCACCTATTCAATTCCTCCCCTCGATTGTGTAGAGATTCGCTGGGCGCATACCATCGCGCCTGTCGCACGGTGTTGGTGTGCACACATCAAGACCAGCTGACGCCGCCTCAGCTGCAGCGCACACAGGAGTGGCTGCAACAGGTTGGCACGTGCACATTGTTGAAAATTGTAAATATGTTGCAATTATTGTTGTTATTGATACATCGACATTGCAACCCTGACTCTACTAATCTATTTTCCTACTATACTACTACTACTACTACTACTACTACTACTACTACTACTACTACTACTTACTACTACTACTACTACTACTACTACTACTACTACTACTACTACTACTACTACTACTACTACTACTACTACCACTACTACTACTAAAAAAAAAAAAAATTATTTCAAAGGTATCCCAACATTGTCAAGTATGTCCTTGATTCATTTGGAATCATGAATGTGTATGACGACTGTGTATACATTCTTAGTCCATTATGACATACATGTATGACTTTTAGTCGAGTATTGAAATCTATTGCACGAGTCTCTCTCCTTGCAAGCTGTTTTACACTGAAATCGAAATAATTAACAGCGGTCTGGGCTGCTGTAGCTTGCCCCAAGACTGAGCTCGGAATTCAAGCACGCGCACCTGGACGCTTCGGGCATGCTAGTGGACTGCGAGACTGACAAGGCGCCCGCCATGCTGGAAGATCTACGGAAGCGCGTTGCCCGAGCCGGTCGCAACTTGCTCAGGTCCAGCATGAGTGTGTTTTGGATAGCTCTTTACCCCCTGTCCACATCAGCCGCGAACTTGGAGGCAAAAATGGCATTTTGTACTTGATTGCCATGTCGTGTGCGCAGCATCCCGGATCTTGCGAACGTGCCTGAGTTTTTGGTGGTGGCTCAAGATGGGCTAGCAAAGTGGCGCAACAAACACCTGGTAGCATGAAACTCAAGTTACTACCAAGCTTCATAAAATTGTCAAAATGACTTGATAATTTTGAAATGATGTTTTGCAAATGTTTCAGACGAAGTGGCACGCGTCCTATGTAGAGGCTTTAGAGATAGTAAAATCTCTTCTTCCCACGAGCGCTCCTGAGGTGATTGTGAAGACATAATTCTCATTGTGGCTACATACATTTGAACAACACCCACGAACAAATCTATTACTCATACATATATAAATATTTCATATATATGTATAACTTACGTCGTCCTGTACAATGTTACGAATTTCATGCAAAGTATATGCATTATGTTTCATTATTGATGTTGCTCTTCTATACAGCTGGTGCTTCGGGAACTGATCTACCAAGGCGATGTGATGGAGTTCGGAACTGAGCTCGTGCTCAGGTGAGTGCACTAGACAATCACCCAATGTATTGTTACTACAATTGAGCTCGGTTAATGCCGGCTCTATGACTGCAATTATTCTTTTACTTCTGTTTTCGATTCACACAAAATGTCAGTTGAAAAATTCAGCTATGTTAATATTTTTATTTCGCTGGGTATGGGTGTATCAGCGTGAGATTGTAGAGGAAGAGTTTGGGATCCACACTGCTATCTGTAGCTTTCTTGAACACATTTTCCTTGCTCTGTGTGTATGACAAGTATATGAAACACAATGCATTGGTAGACTTTGACGAAAACATTTTTGATGACTGCTGTTTAGTTGGCATTTACGTATTACTATTGTTACTATTGCACTTGTGTTGCCTGTGTGCAGTCCGCTTTGGCTTGCTCTTGCGCTGGCAGTCATTGTTCGGCCCCACGGGCATCCGTTCTACGGTTTTTATTATATTATTAGTGTAGTCGTTGATGTTCTTATTGTTGTTGCTGTTAGCTTAGTAGTAGTAGTAGTAGTAGTAGTAGTAGTAGTAGTAGTAGTAGTAGTAGTAGTAGTAGTAGTAGTCATAAGGTCAATCCAAAAGGAGACACGTTATTCTGAATCATGACACAGGCTTGAAGACCAACCGAGGAAGGGTATCTCGCCAGGATATTCAGAAAGCTCTACTGGAAGAACGCTGGCCCGCCTCCATGGTGCCTACGCTTTCGGAACAAGAGGCATCGGAAGCGGCAGACGATGCTGCTATTGACGCCAAAAAAATGCCAAGCGAGCTTCTCAAGCTGACCGCAGAAAAAGCAAAATGGGCAAATGTGAAGTCTGTAATGAGGCGTGGACGTGGGCTAGCATACACCATTACTGCCACGAGTGCAATAGAAATGTGTGCTCTGGTTGCTCCGAGTCGATTTCTCGTAAGCGGCTCTGTCTGCATTGTAGATTTGGACCAAAGCTTGCCAAGGAAGAAGACGTTCCCCAGGTTGTAACCGCGACACCTTAGCGTGCACCATCGATTATCAAGTTGCAGATGCATAAAATTGAACGTTTTCATAATGTAGTTATAGGAAGGGACCTATGGCCCTCTAGATCCTCCGTTTTATCTTTCCTTTGCATCTCCACTGACGCAATTCCTGCAAGTTCTCGATGTGATTGCACCCCTCAGCCACAAACCGGAGCCGTTGTCTGCTGCGACGCCAGCACCAGAACCTACAGAAGACTCTCAGGCTGTAGCCGCATCGCCCCCTCCACTGTTCCGCCAGCCATCCTTCGACATCAGCAGCGCAGATCAAGTTATGATTCCCAGCAGCGTGGGCGAGCGATACTCCGGCGTCATCTTCGCGCCTCGGGACCTGGGTTTCGGTTTTGGTGAACTATGCTTAGCGGCGGGGGTCAAGTTCTCCCAGCGAACGACTTCAGAGCTGGTATTCCCACCAGGCTTCATGGCTGTGTTGGCCGCCCGACTCCTAAGTAAGAAGCTCGGCCTGAGGTATGGTGTGAAGAAGCTACATTGGATCTCTCCTGATAATGTGTTTTCTTTTGTATTGTCTTTTGATGTGAAATCTTTGAAAATCTTGTGCTTGCTGTGCAACTTGCGTGCTCAGCGCTCGGCAAGCTACTTCGGCACACAGGAGTTCTGTTTCCGAGAGGAGGACCAGCCGCACACAGGCGACAAGGGAGCGGTCCGTGCGGTGCTGGACGAGCAAGGACGTGAACTGTTCCTGTCAGTCTAGCTATATGAGCTACAACATGCATTTGCAAGCTATATTCAACTGCAAACAACTTGGCGATGCTTGGTGTACTTGTGCATCCATGCAACAATGTTGGCGCTGGAATAATTTATCATCTCACATTCAAAGATCCAAACTGTTGATTTGCATAGATTGCATGCATGATTGCAATCAATTCCGTGCGTGTTGGTTCACAGTTGTGTGGCGGGTTCGAAGGGCTTTTTGCGTCACTACGCGTCTAGCTTCGTTCAAGAGGTGCTCACGGTGCTTCGCCTTCCTCGCTGGGGCCGCGCAGAAGAGTCGGCCTGTGTCGCACATTTGCTTTGCCAGAACTGTCTTCTGAAAGGACGAGGCCCTGCCAGGGACACGTCGCAGGCTAGCAATGAGATCTGCGAGGTGCTGGACGAGCAGCCTTGGGCGACCGGGCGCGAGGGCTTTAGCGTGCTTTGGGGTTTGAGCAGGCATCATGATGAGCGTGGCCAGCAAGCAAAGGCTGGTTGGAGTTT
The DNA here is from genome assembly GCA_019918135.1 of Paulinella micropora. Classification (NCBI taxonomy): domain Eukaryota; phylum Cercozoa; class Imbricatea; order Euglyphida; family Paulinellidae; genus Paulinella; species Paulinella micropora. The sequence continues at coordinate 19,071 of WBZZ01004472.1, forward strand.
CTTTCTTAGCTATTCACACATAGATGAAGAAGCCAAAATGATCGCCAGTGAGCTGCATGATTCCCTTCGCAAGGTAGGCAGCCCTTGCTGGCAGGACGGGGAGGACAACAAAGGAAACGTCAATCGTGCAGAAAAGCTTAAGGCGATACGGACTTCGAACGTCTTCATCGCAGTTGTGACCGACAACGGACAGAAGAGCTACTTTTCACAACCATCATGCCAGGAAGAAATCCGCTGTGCAGTGGACGCGGCCAAGGTCATCGTTCCTGTCGTGGGCAGAGACGACAAGCTCGAAATTGGAAAGCTCATAGGAAAGGGCAGCGAGCGAGGACTAGATCTTGGTGGCTTTGATTTTTGTACTTTCGACCGCAAGGATGTGGCGCTGAAAGACGCCAGTGTGGAGGACATTGTGGCCAAAGTCAATGCTGCCTTTCTTGAGCAACACAGGTTCATGGTTAAACTTTCTGGGAATGGTGATAAAAGTAAGCAACAGAGCAAACAAGACAGAACACGCTTGGGAAATGAAGCAGCCCAAGAATGGCCCTCGGGAAAGAGCTATGTCTGTGCCATAGACGGAATCAAGCATAATCTGTATGCGCCGGATGCTGGTTGGGACTTCTTCTTGAGCCACACTCAGAGAGATAAAGCAGCCGTAGTGATCGCGAATGAGCTCTTCAAATCGCTAGGTAAGATGGGCAAGCCTTGCTGGCTGGACGTGGAGATGGAAAAGCGAGACGAGAAGGCCATGGAAAAGGGAGTACAAAAATCGAAAGCATTCATCGCCATCGTGACCGACGACGGAAAGAATAGCTACTTCTCGCGGGAATTCTGTAGGAAAGAGGTGCGTTGGGCACTAGCCGCAGGCAAGGTCATCATCCCTGTAGTGAGCAGGGATGATCATTCGAAGATTGAGCAGTTTGAAGCAGAAGCCAAAAGTCATGGCCTAGATTTCAGTGGCCTTGACTTCTGCACCTTTGACCGCAGCACTCCGATCCACAAACAAGCCAGCGTGAAGGAATCGCGAAAAGACTTGCACAGGTAAAATAGATTGAATCTTCTTGTTGCGGCGGAGAGGAGAGAGAGAGGGGGGGGGGGTGAATACTGAAATAGTAGGCTTAACTCGTGATTTTTCGATCAGATTAGTATTGTCCATGCCCTTCAATGGGTTGTTAGCTATGGCACATTGCTTATCTTGATAAATAATGAATTTAATCATAGTAGTCCGTACGTTTTCTGTCACATAGTTCTTCAGCGTATTAATATCAAAAATATTAATGTTACGACTCACTACATTCTCTTACGCTTCCCACTCATCCCTAGTGGTAAGCATCCTGCACGAAAAGGTCTAGTGTCAAAAAGATACATAAGCAGAAAAGAAATAAAGCGTCATCATCAATCTACGAAAGGGCCTAGCCTAGAATCTGAATGCGGCTGGCAGCCGCTTATTATTACTGTTAATCAGGCTGAGGTCCTAATCATTTATTAAAATTATTAATAAAATTGTTAAAGATAGACAGACATCGTCATCAGTTACGTCAGGTAGCTAATGTTTCACTAAAGCACTTTTAATTAAACTGATTTATTATTAATGGGTATAATAAATATAATATCAGTATTAATATATTGCTGACTACATTCAAGAGAAAAAAAAATAGTTTTTCGATTTTGGTTGGAATTTTAATTTTGGTTGGAATTTCCATTTTGGTTGGAAATTTGAATTTTTCAAATTAACGGCTATATTCGTCCGCAAAATATCGTAAATTTTCGCGAAATGTTACCGTTAAATTGGAAAATTTGAATTTTTGACACAAATGAAAAACTGACACAAAATTAAAATTCCAAGCAAAATCGAAAAACTATTGCTGTTGACATTCAAGACAACAACAAAAATTAGTTTTTCATTTTTGTGTCAGATTTTCATTTTTGTGACAGTTTTTCATTTTTGTGACAAAAATTCAAATTTTCAAATTTAACGGTAACATTTCGCGAAAATTTACGATATTTTGCGGACGAATATAGCCGTTAATTTGAAAAATTCAAATTTTCACCCAAAATCAAAATTCCAACCAAAACTGAAATTCCAACCAAAACAGAAAAATCAATTTTTTTTGTTGTCTTGAATGTCAACAGCAATATTACTTTTTTTTCTCTTGAATGTCGTCAGTAATAGTATTACTGGGTACATTCAAGTGTCAAACTCAGCCATCAAATTTGAGTTAAGGGTCAGATTTCAGGCGGCTAGAATTCAAATTAGTTCAATTTAACGGTAACATTTCGCAAAAATGATACAGATTTTGCGGACGTATATAGCAGTTAAATTGAACTAATTTGAATTCTGACCAGTAATTCGAAATCTGACCGCTAATATGAAATCTGACTCTTAACTAAAATTCGATGGCTGAGTTTGACACTTGAATGTACCCAGTAATATATATTGTATTATAATATGAATTAGGCGCCTCATAACTAACAAATTATTTTAAACGATTGATTAATATTGTTTTCGCTGAAAATGTTAGATCATATTTTTTTATTAATATTAATATTAACACATTTTTCTCTTGTATTAATAATATATATATACATATATATATAATATATATATAAGATTTTTCTCTTGTATTAATAACTTAAACTAGTCACAGTAGTATTATATATATATTATATATATATATATATTATATATATATATATATATATAGAGAGAGAGAGAGAGAGAGGCGCCTCTATATATATATATGTATATATACTATGATATATATATACATATATCAAGTTATATATATATATATATATATATATATATATATATATATATATATATATTACTTGGTACATTCAAGTGTCAAACTCAGCAAGCGAATTTGAGTTAAGGGTCAGATTTCAGATTAGCGGTCAGATTTTAGATTAGTGGTCAGAATTCAAATTACAGTATGCTTTAATTTAACTGTAATATTTCGCAAAAAATATGCAGATTTTGCGGACGGATATAGCCGTTAAATTGAACTAATTTGAATTCTGACCACTAATCTGAAATCTAGCCGCTAACTTGATCTGAAATCTACCCCTTAACACAAATTCTATGGCTGAGTTTGACACTTGAATATACACAGTAATATGTATATATATATATTTATGTATTCGCGACTTGTCCAACCGCAAAGTATAAAACAAGCCTTAAAAAAAGTAAAAAACTAACATAGGACATATAGAAAACATACATAGAAAATAAAAAAGTGTCAAATGTTTAACATAAATTTTTCTAACTGAGCACATTAAGAGAGATTTTGACGAAAGGACACATAAACCATATTTTTATTTCATAAAAATATATATAAACTGCGTGTATATGGTTTATGTGTCCTTTCGTCAAAATCTCTCTTAATGTGCTCAGTTAGAAAAATTTATGTTAAACATTTGACACTTTTTTATTTTCTATGTATGTTTTCTATATGTCCTATGTTGATTTTTTACTTTTTTAAGGCTTGTTTTATACTTTGCGGTTGGACAAGTCGCGAATACATAAATGATCACACCCCGAAATGGGGGGAAGGGGGGTGGACACTCACGAAGTGAGTGGCGGGGGGGTAGGGGGGATACACATAAAACATACAAAAAAAATATTTTCTCGCGGAAGTAAGGACATAGTTTGAATGAAAAACCTGTCCAGTCAGAATTCTGATTTTCTGATTTTAATCTAAAGTCGGCTAGTCAGGATTCTGACTGGGTGTTGCTGGTGGTATTCGCGGAAATAGAATTTTCTAGAATTTCCTTTCTGACCAAAATTGGTGGCATCGGCTCAGCCATAACGATATTATTTTGCTGGCATAATTACGTTGATGGGCTTTCTGTTTTCGTTAAAATAACTATTCCATCTATCTATATTCTTGTCTGCTTTTTCTCCATATTTTTTCTCGTATTCAAGTTTGAGGTTGTTTAGTTGCTCGTTGTATATCTTTCTATATTTTGCTTTGTATTGTTTTCGTCTGTCAAGACTAGCCTTCTGGTATATATCCAATAATACATGCTCTTTGCTATCATAATGTGCTTTATTCGCATTCTTTTTCTTTTCGTAATAGGCTTTATTGTATTCCTTTATCTTGTCCTTATTTTCTTGACGTTGTTGCTTCCTTCTTTGTGCTATTTTTTCTTTATTCTTCTCATAATATTCCCTTTGGTATTTTTGCATCCTTAAAAATGCAAAACTATCTCCATATTTTTGCGAGATATACTCTTGTTGATTCGCGTATTGTTCAGATGCGGTTGGCATTATTGCTTTATAGTAATATTGACCCTTATCCTTAAATGTAATTTTGACCCTTATCTTTTTTATTATAGCAAAGCGAGAGAGTGAATATAAGAGCAGGGCGAGTGATAATACCTTCTCCTGTTGCTGTCCAACCCCATGGTTGGCCGTGTCCGACTTGACACTTACAGGGTTGGACACTTTTCGCTTATTAAATTTCTATATTTATTGTATAATTCTTCTTAGTATTACACCTGTCCAACCTGTCCGAGGTTCAATTAACTTTTTGAAAATTTTTCTTTGTCACCCGATTTTTCTAATGGACACACAAAAAAGTTTCCGCCCGCGGGGGGTTGCCCTGGACAGACTTGGACACTATTAATACTAAAACGAATTGTCGCACTTAGCCTGCTCAATACCACTCTCAGCCGTCCAAGTCGCCAAACGACGATTCCCGTGTTTCTAGCGCGGGTGTGCGGATTTTCTATTTAAAATAATTAAAATAATATAATTATATATATAAGAGACATAATGCCAAGGACACCTCAATTCACCAAGGAAGAAATCGTTCAACGGAGAAGGGAAAGGGCGAAAGCATTTTTGAAGGCTCACCCTGATAAGAATAGGGAAAATGAGAAGGCATACTATTATAAGAATCAAGAGAGAATAAAATTATTGCGGAAGGAGAAATACGAAAAACAAAAAGCCGAATTACTTGAATTAAGGGCTTTTCGCAATAGTATGTTAAACAATATATAATTTATTTTATATATAAAAATATATACACTATTATATAAACCATGGACACCTCTCACCGCCGATCGTATTGGACATATGAAGACTTACAACTCCATTTGGATTACGTGAATGGAAGTTATTTTCTAAATCTAGTCAATGCAGTTTCATTTCTATCACCCGATGGAAAGTGGAACACGGCCGACTGGAAACTTATGGAAAGTATAGAAAAAGGAGAAGAACAATATTGTTGTTGCTCACACGAGATTACAAAGAATTACATCGTAAAAATGTAAAAAACGGGAGAGAAATGGTGCTAGGCTCTGAATGTATCAAGCGGTTTAAGAACGATAAAATGAACGAAGACCTGTCATTGCTCATCCGCACTCTTGACAATCCAAACATTAAATTTTGTTGCTATTGTGATAGCAATAGGGCAATTCCAAAAAAGATTGTAGAAAAGTATCCGAACAGGGACAAGTATTATCACAAAGCCTGCTTAATAAATAGATTGAAGCATTGCGGACATTGTGGATAATACAAAGGATTTATTCCCTGCGGGTGCTTGAATAAGTAAGAAAAGAAACAAGTTGTTTTTTTTGTCATAACGATATATAAAAAATCCTAATTACCTATTAAGGACAATGATATACATGGATATATGGATATATAGAATAATTAATTTATTTTTATAAAAATATCCGAGCGACTATATAATATGACCGCCGACACTGACCAACAACCAATGGTATTACAAACAAGAAGAAGCACTGAGAGATAAACCACAAGATGCGGTTCTTATCAAGTGGGGGAATAAACAATTTACCACTATGCCATGCCAAGAGGATTTCATTGAATTGATTGAAAACACGCCCGATGACCAAAAGCAATACTATGAAGTATTAATGGAAAACAAACCCCAACGAATGTTTGCCGACATTGATGGCGATGAATTATCAATCACACGAGAAAAAATGTATGAGCGGTGGAACACGCTTATGGAAAACGTATTTGCTAATATGGGTTTGAAGTATAATCCCAAAAAAGCCAAATACTTGGACGCGAGCAAGAATGGTAAAATGTCGTGCCATTTTTCTTATGATAACGGCTTAGTATTCAAAAACTGCGAAACACAAAAAGAGTTTTGGAAGTATGTGGAGGTGGTGATTGAAAAAGATTACTCCGACCTTTGCTTCACGTTTGAACGAGCCGACAAGAATATTGAATTACGAACCATACTTGATATCTCCGTCTATAACAAAAACAGGGCTTTTCGCACTATCTACTCTCATAAAGAAGATAGCGACCGCGTTTTGCTTCCGTATTCATATACCCCAAAAACAAACACTTTGAAACTGCTACAAGATGTAGAAATAGACGATTATCTGATTATGCGCCCCGATGACAATACATTTTACGAAGTCAAAATCCCCGAATATACAACTTTGAAGCGATATCAACATATTACGTTGGACGAAATACGCGAAATTATACTCAGCAAAATACCAAATGTAGAAATTGTTGAAATAAAGCAGAGAATGTTTGTTTTAAAAACCATAGGGACACGAGTATGTATTATAAACGGAGAAGAAAATAAAAGCGACAATTGCTATGTAGTATGGAGAAGAGACGGGCTGTATTTCTACTGCCACGATAGCACTTGCGAGGGTAAAGGCATGAAAATTCACGAATTATCGCCCCCTATCGTCCGTAATATCAACACGATTGATGACCTGCGACGACTCGCCAGCGAATGTAAAAGCGTAGAAAAATTCAAAGAATTAATAGACACTGCTTTGGCTTGGATGAATGAATCATACACTTTTGCCAACTTGGCGAAGCCCGTCATAATTGAAGAATATGTTGATTCCAAAGGTAAGAAGGTATTTCGCTACAAGACGGAATCAGCAATGGAATCATTCTTCAAAAACAAAAGAGTAAAGACCAATCTATCAAAGGAGGACTGGATAGACTAGCGCTAGGTAAAAACCCCGCCAAATTGAACATTGTTGATTTGTATAAAATGTGGACTACACACCCAAGAAGACGCGAAGTAAATGACGTAATCTTTGACCCCAAGGCATACTTTGATAACGACAAACAAGGGTTTTATAACTTGTTTAAGGGTTTTGAAATCCCAGCGGACACATTAGAAGACGTGAAATCCTTCACGGCAGAAGAAGAAAAAAATGAAGCATTCTTTCAACATATCCTAAAAAGATGGTGTGGGGGAAGTCAGGACATATATAAAAAGGTGCTTGATATGTTTGCGAGCATTTACCAAAAGCCGTGGCAAAAACTACACTTATCATTAGTTTTGACAAGCACTGAACGAGCAGGTAAGGGTATTATTCTTGAAATATTCAAAGACATAATAGGTGCCGATTATTACTTCCAGCCGTCCGACGTTAGAGAAATATTAGGCGATTTCAATGCGCAACTCGCAAAAGCAATCGTAGTATTTATGGACGAAATGGTATGGAGTGGTGATAAAGAACGAGCGGGAACAATTAAGAAACTTGTATCAGAAAACACGCTCACTCTTAAACAAAAATATTTACCAAATCTAACACTAGAAAATATGTTATTTCTAGTCCTTGCTTCAAACGAAGAATGGGTAGTGCCAGCGGGCACTACAGAGCAACGATGGCTCGTCCTTGAAGTGTCTGATAAACTGGCACTTATGAAATCAGACGAAAAGAGAAAAGTGATTGCGGATATTAGATCTATTGACAGGCAACGACTGGCGAAGTTTCTTCTTGAACGAGACCTTAGCGAGTTTAACGACCGCGAAACAATCATTACAAAGGGGCTACGAGAACCAAAAGTGAAATCTCTTTCAAAGTTGAGAAAGTGGTGGTTGGACTGCTTGAACTTGGGATATATTACAAACCAATTTCCAAGAATTCGTTTTGGTGAAGAAGTTTCAAAAGAAGAATTGTATGATGTGTATAAAGCAAATGCGAATGACCCGCACACTTCGCGAGTCAGTTTCTGGACTAGTCTTAGAAAACTGATGCCAAGTATGGTAGAAAAGAAGAAAACGATGGAAGCAGGTGCGCGAGTTAGATACGTGGATTTACCAACATTAGAAGAGTGTAAAAATCAATGGAAGGTTATTTATGGTGATAATGAATGGGCTTTTGACGATGACGATGACGACGATGACGAATAAACAATATAAAAAAACGGATTTTTTTTTGTTGTGCTTATATATAACATGCCATCAACCAAAGGAGATTATCTAAGTCAAATAGAAAAATGGACTCATTTAAGTAGCGACATAAAACTGCCAACAAGCAAATCGCTCAAACCTGAAATTGTCGCATTTTACGAAAAATACCGACCCGAACAACCCCCGCAGAGTGATAATGTTGAAGTTGTATTGCCCTCCGTTGATACATTGAAGAAGGTTGTTTTTAATGACGAACCAGAAGAATTTACGCCTTTTAAAGAAAGTGATTTGAAGGAAACTGGTATCACCGAAATCAAGGCCAACGTAGGAGAAGAATTGGCGAAAAAAGAAATGCTAGTTTTAGAAGCAAAAGAGGAACCTGCGCCAGTTAGGGAAAAGAAAACACCGATTAAAGCAAAGCGGAATCCGCCCGAGAGCGGGTATAGTTGCTATGAAATAATAACGGCACATTTGAAAGTATCAAAAGACCCGTTTAACTTCTTGTATATGAAAGTGGAAGACCGCACCATAATGCAGGAGGATATGAAGAAATGGCACGAGAGTAGATACGCACACATACCACCAGACCAACGTCCTATTCTTAAATATGGTAAGTTAGATTATAAGACGTTTTTCCCGCGATGTCTTATCTCAACACGAGGGCAAACTCACGACATTAAAAGATATGTATGACAGGTTTCATGTGTAAGAGGCGGTTAGTGCTATGTCTCTCATCACCTCAATATTAAAATATGATGGTTTAAAAGATACATAATCCGCAGATGCCGTTTTATAATATACTTCCAATGTTATTGGAGCATCTGTCGCATATGTCAATAAAACCTCATTAGTCGTATTTCCAGAAATTCGTATTGTTGTATTATTGGTGGTATCCGCGGGATTTGGACAAGTCATTAACCATATCATTTTCATTTGAACTCCGTATCTTTGAATTAGCCATACACAATCAAAAGACTTATACTCAATGGCGGTTGTATAATTTAGCACTTCGCTGTAAAAATCATCAACATTGGTTCCGTCCGTTTTATGAAACCAAAACTGAAAGGTTCCTATTCCAGACGGGGCCGGCAAATTTAAAGACCCGCGAAAAGCAACTTTAATGAAATAACCATATCCTAAATTAGATATTGTTTTGCTACCATAACCGCCCGTGCAAAGAGTAGTGAATGTGGAACTTTCCATCCACGACCTAAGATCAAGACCAACATACGCATTTTGAATGTTTCTTGTTAATGTCGGGGTAGCAGTGATTGCGATAGTTTTCGTATCTATTGATTGCTGTTCTTGCGATCGGCCGAATATATTCATATTTTTTTAAACTATATACATATCTTATATTATAAGATTGGATATAAAATAATAGAATTAAAATATGAACCATTTAGGCAATCCGTGGGCATATCACTATTACGGCTCTGTGATAATAGACGAGGATTTAGAAGTTGATGGTGTATTATATGGAGATCATATTGAAGCAAACTCAATACAAGCAAGGACTGACGACATAACGATATCCTCGCGAAATAATAACTCTTCTTTGTTGATATCTGACAGCGGATATGTCTCAATTAATAACGAATACGACTTACCAATAGCGGACGGCACGGCTAATCAAGTATTAAAAACGGATGGGTTGGGCAATACTTCATTTGCTACATTAACTTCAAGTTATATAAGCGACTTTGAATTAGATAAATTAACGGATGTAGTCATTACAGCACCAATAGCAATGAATAGTTATCTCACATATAACTCAATAAACTGGGTAAATAAAACTTTTCCAATAAATGTTGATGAATTCGGCAACATTAATATGGGCGGTAATTTGAATATAACAGGAGTTAATTTATTAAATACGAAAGATGTTGATACTTGGATATCTGAGCACGAAGATAATAATGATAAAGTGTCCGCAGATGGTTCAATTAATACACACAGCGATGTGTTAATTACAGGCACACCCGCCAATAACCAACTACTCATTTATAGCACAGGGCAATGGCGCAACACAAACTCACCATTTGTAAGATTAGACGGTTTGGCTATGATGATAGCGGATTTAAACATGGGGGGTTTTAATGTAGTAAATGTTGGTAATGTTGATGGTATTTATGTTTCTGCTCTTGATAGTGCTGTAGTTAAACTAACAGGAGACCAAACCATAGCAGGAAACAAAATATTTACTACTTATTTGGGTGTAAAAGATTCAAATCCATTAAACACGGGTAAGTTATTCTTCAATTACAACAATAATATGGGTTCTATTTATTCGTCGGAGGTAGGTGGAGCAACGGGCTATCCACTATCTATTGTCGGTTCAACCATAATACTCGCTCCAACAACAGGGGGTGGAATAACATTGACGAGCAATGTTTTAAATTTTAACAGCACAACGGCAATCAGCGGACTTCCAGCACCATTCTACGATGGCGATGCTTCAACGAAAGCATACACCGATACGAAACTGGCAAAGGACGGCACAACGGCTATGACGGGCAGTTTAAATATGGAGGATTTAACATAACAAATGTTGGTAATGTTGATGGTGTTGACGTTTCTGTTCTTGACACTTCAGTCGTCAAACTATCAGGAGACCAAACCATAGCGGGTATTAAGACATTCAGCAACGCAATAACCGCAAATGCGGGGATTACATACACTGGCACACTAACGTCAGCAACAAATACAAGTGGAGCGAAAATAGGAATTCAGGGGCAAACAGACGGGACATCTAATAAAGGTATATTTTTATATGATGTCACCAACACAAGTTGGGGGATTTATATGTCAACCCCAGGTTCAAACAAAAGTTTATCAAATGGAACAGCAGTGAGTGGCGGGGAATGGTATTTCAGATTTTGTTATGAGGTTTAGATGTAATAATAGTTCATCCAATGGTTACGTGTGGGAGAATTCTACGAAACAATTGTTAATGTCTTTGAATGGGAATAGCGGAAATTTATGGTGCAAGGGATTAATAACGGCAAATGCGGGAGTATCAACAACCACATTAACGGCAAGTGGGGCGATAACAGCGAATGGCGGACTAAATATGGGAAACCAAAGCATAACAAATGTAAATCTTGTTGATGGTGTGGATGTTTCTGTCCTTGATAGTTCGGCAGTTAAAACCTCAGGAAACCAAACCATAGCAGGAATTAAGACATTTAGCAGTGCCCTTGAAATAACTGGAAATTCAACGAATGCGACAACAAAAGGAACATTCGTGGTTTTTAACTCCACAGCCAATATAGGAACTATCGGATGCCTTGATATGGGCACGGGCGTAAATTATAACTTTGAAATAAATGCGAAAAAAATAAGTTTCATTATTGATGGGGCAATCGTCGGTTGGGTAAATGCTTCGGGGCTAGATTGTAATAGTAGCAAAATAGCCAACCTTGGAACTCCGACATTAGCGACGGACGGAGCGACAAAAGGGTATGCGGACACATTGGACGGGCAAAATGTAAAACTAACAGGAGACCAAACAATAACGGGAATTAAAACATTTAATGGGGCGAGCACTACAATAAAATATCTAACTTTAACGAACAATGCAGATTTTAATAATCAAACTATCACTAATGGCGGAAATATAACATATAATTGGGCGAGGATATTAAACCAAAATGGAGGAGACATATTCTTTTCACAGACATCAGGTGATTATCAGTATTTCTTATTTACTCTAAATACTGCTACAAGTGGAACCGCGAATCAAAGAGGTTATGTATTTACGAATGTAGCATCTGATGTAAAAGGGGCGGGACTTTATATTTCAAAACTTTTGGATAATAAAAGTGCTTCGTCCGACATTGTCCGTTTTAACAATGCTGGCGGTATGCGGTTTTATGGAGCCTTAGATATGAACTCAAATAACATAACAAATGGTGGAACAATAACGGGAACGACAATTACTTCAACCGCGGGTATATCAACGACGACACTAACGGCGAGTGGATTAATAACGGCAAATGCGGGGATTACATATACTGGCACACTAACGTCAGCAACAAATACAAGTGGAGCGAAAATAGGAGTTCAGGGAATAACAGACGGAACAAATGCAAAAGGAATATTTCTATGGGATACAACCAATACAAGTTGGGGAATTTATGCGGCATCTGGTGGGGCTGCAAATACTAGAAGTTTAGCAAATGGTTTGGCGGTTTCTGGAAATGATTTTAGTTCGTATAGTTTTCGGTTTAGGGTTGCTAATGATTCTACAATGGGTTTTGTGTGGGAAAATTCAGCAGAGCAATTGTTGATGTCGTTGAATGGACTCAATGGAACTTTATGGACGAAAGGATTAATAACGGCTAGTGCGGGAATTACATGATCAACAAGTAGTTTTTTAACTGCGAACGGAGGATCAAAAATAGTAGTTCAAAACGGAGCAAACGGAGGACCGAATAATGGAATATTTTTGTACGCGTACAACGACACGAACTGGGGGATTTATATGGGTCAGCCAGGGTCAAACAGAAGTTTATCAAATGGAACAGCGGTCGCTGGAAATGGTATTACCGGTTTTGTTATGAGATTTAGAGTAAATAATTCTACGAATGAGGGTGCCGTGTGGGAGAATAGCGGCGAAGTTCTTTTAATGACTTTAAATGGGAATAGCGGAAATTTATGGGTTAAAGGTTCCGTGACTGCTCCGTCAGACAGGCGAAAAAAAGAAGACATAAAAGAATGTTTAGGTTTAGATTTTATCAACAAATTAAATCCAGTCTTCTATCGTATGATTGATGACAACAAAAAAAAGAGAGCGGGTTTAATAGCGCAGGAATTAGAGGAAGTCTTAGAAGAAATAAAAATTAATGATTTTGCTGGACTTTTAAAAGATGCGATTATGTGTGAATGTCCGATACAAAAAGCAGAATGTGAAATGAAAGGAGAGAAGTTAGATATGTATAATACGAAATTGGTTGAAACTGGGGACTATGCTTACAGTATTGCTTACGGCGAATTTATCGCACCATTAATTAAATCGGTTCAACAATTATCAAAAAAGATAGTTAATTTAGAAAAAGAAAATAATAATCTCATGAATATACTACAAGAAATTAGAGAAAATGTCAAATAATACGACTAGACTTCACAGACCACCACCTATTATGGATATGGATGGCGAACTAACTCCAGAATTAAAATCTCGCGTTTTGGATATTGAACTAAAGACAGAAGAGAAAAAAATTGACAATGAAATTGAGAACGAATGGAATTGCTGTATGTCAAATAAGAAAATCGACAGCAGAATGATTAAATATTTATTTCAAATGGGTGTCATCGTTGCCATTATAGCTCTTTGTATAGTTAGGCTATCTGAAAAGAACTTGCCTTGTGAGGTTGCTAATACTTATGTCGGTATTTTGACTTTACTCATAGGAATTTGCCTGCCTTCACCAAGTTCTGGGGGTGGTAAGAAGTAAATCACAAATTATCACATTCATATATATGTGTCATATACCATCTATTATCACCCGCACACATCAAAGGCAGTGCCTCATCAAAACTACGACACATATTATTTCCGTTATTTATGAAAACACACTTAAATCCAGTATCTACCCCTTGCTTTATACAATAAGCACAACTCTCATTCTTTTTTTCTGAGTATCGCGAGTAAAAGTCGCAGGCAGTCCGCGACATAACCGAGCACACGAATAGCAATATTAATAACATATATTATAATATTCATAATTTACCAAAGTAAATGATACGCCCAATATGCGGGTTGATTTTTGTTTAAATATGCGGGCTTTCCATCCTTTGTTTTAATTGCTTGATGTCTGGCACGCTAACTTTCCCGTCTGTCCTCGTCTTGATGTTTGGTGTAATCTGAATAACCAGATGCGCCGAAGTTGATGCGACGGCCGTTATAGACGACATAATACTTTTTTCCTTTCACTTTACTCTCGCCAAAGTCTGTCGCGCCCAATGACAAGGCTTTCTCTCGTAGCCCCATTATATATTATCTTTCTCTTTAATTATATTATTATAAATTGCTTCTCGTTGCTTATCTGATAGCGGTAAGCGGTAAAGGATATTTTCAGGTTTTCTAAAAATATTGGGGTTTTTATTCACTAAGTTCTGAGTGATGCGGATTTGGTCAATTTCCTTTCCAAGCCGTTCTAGTTCCTCCAGTTGTCGTTCGTCTTTGCTTTTTTCTTTTTTATTTTCCATCCATATAATAGTGGATAAAAAAAAATGCCACACGAAAAACCATTTTTTGCGTATTATAACGAAATTAGACGCGAACATAAGTATTTGTTGGATGAAGCAGACCAATTTTGGATTGATGACGTTAATGAAGGTATCAATAATCAAGCCCGCGAGAGGCTTAGAGCGGATAGATTGTTGGATGCTTCAACAAGAAGGGGGAATACTATGGAGGATTTAAAAGATAAGATTAGTGCATTGGACAATAAGCAAAGTATTTATGTAAATATGAATTACGATGAACTGAAAGCACACCTTCAAGATGACGGCATTGATATGAAAGAATTTGAAAGAAAACACGGAACTGCCCCCATGAACGAACAAATGATTGAAATGCGAAAATTAGCAATGGCTACCGATAAATATGATATAGCGCACATAGAAGACAATATCCAGCAAATGAAGCGTGATATAGCGCAATTGGTAAAACAAGAATATAAAGAAGAAGACTTAAAACGATTAACCGATAAGGGTTTAACGTATATGAAAAACAAAGGCAAAGCAGACAAAACTCGCGTAATACGAAGAGAGGATAGAGCGCAAGCGGAGCAGGATTATAAGGAATGGAAAGAAAACCGAGAAGAGTGGGAGAGAAAACACCCAGATGATGCTTTAATAGAAGCACAGGTAGGCGACGAACACAAGATGCTTGTGCCACGAATAGGTGATGACCCCCGAAGTGTAGAAAGATTTGTTGATGCTATTATTAGAAGTATTCAAGAGATAATTATGAGTCCCAGACTTAATAGATTACTTAACCTTGCTACAGGTGTTGGGCGATATGGTGTGAGAAGGCTAGCGTGGGGGCAGATATTGCGATTAATTGCCAACAATCCACAACTACGTGTAATGAATGTTGGATTACTTGGAAGAAGAAGAGCAGATGCTCTCAATACCTTTTTGCTGGCACTAGCAAGAAATGAAGTGCCAGAGGGTTTGCCTCCGCCTAATCCTCGTTTAATCGCAAGCGGACAGCAAAGAATAGGTGATTATGTATTAAGAGAATATGCGAGCAGATTAGCCACTGGAATAATGTCTTTAAATGCGTGGGGCGCATTTAAAACAGGCGTAGAGACTATGACCATATGTAATTTGGATGGATTTAGTGCGGTGGCACACGGAACTCAACGAGTTCTGATTATTTTTTAGAACTTATTTTTTTGTTGTAGAGATCTAAATCATATGCTTTGTTTGTCATATTCAACTTGAAAATTAAATTTGAATTCGAAATATACTTAACGGTAATATTTTTGACTATTTTACAATATAATAATAAAATTTGATTTTTTAATTTTTTTGATCAGGAAAGTATGGTGCGCAAATCTACACTTGTTAAGATTTCGTTTAGTGAAAACCGCATGTTTTTATCTGTTTTAGTTACTTAGTTCTGCGTACCACCCGGCAAGACGTTCTGACAGTGTTTTTCAGTAAAAAAGTTGGGATAAAAAATTTCGATAAGGGCGCCACCTCCCTTTTTCCGCCTGGCCCGGCCTGATTTTTTCTTGGTTTTTTCTCGACCAGCTCTTGTGTACTTGAAGGGTCGTGCGGCTTTTTTAATGCAAAAAGAGGGCATCCTCCTTGAGCTCCAGACAGAAGGTGTTGGCGGCGTTGGGGGGGGGGGGGGGGGGTTTGGTAATAAGCACGCCTGCCTAAATATGAAATAATAATAATAATAATAATAATAATAATAATAATATTAATTAGTACTAAATCAAAGAAAAAAAAAAGAAAAAGAAAAGAAAAGAAAAGAAAAGAAAACAATAATAATAATAATAATAATAATATTTATCAGTACTAAATCAAAGAAGGAGAAGAAGAAGAAGAAGAAGAAGAAGAAGAAGAAGAAGAAGAAGAAAAAAAAAGGGGGGGGGGGGGGAGAAACCTTGCACGCTAAGCGTGTGCTGAGGCATCTTGACTGGCTCAACAGCCTACACACAATCATGCAGTAAGTAACGCACAGAGAGTGAGAGAGAGAGGGGGGGGGGGGGGAGACCTGCTGAAAGGCGAAGACTTTCTTGGCCACCTCTATAACCTTCTTATGTAGCTTAAACCCCCCCCCCCCCCCCTTCTGGAAATGGTGTGTGCTTGTGAGAATGTAATAATGATATCCTCTTTCTTGTAATCCCCTACGCACTCCTCCAACTCACCCCCTTGCACTCTCCCCCACACGAACAGCTCACTATCACTATCCATAAAGCACTGCTTGAACACCCCCGCCACATTGCACATACCGTCGCTAGTTACCCAAAATTCTATCTTTCTATCATCTACCAATCTGCCTACACGCACACCTGGCCCTCCCACCCTAACTTTCTTCACCCCCCCTTTCTTCGTCTCTAACTGCCTAGTCTCCTCAAAAAAGACAAGTGCGAAAGGTTGTTGTTGATGTGGGATGTGAGTGGGGATTTTGATTTTGTGCTTGGTGTCGGGAACACATTGCTTAACACACACTCTCAAACTCACCCTCAAAATCAACACAGGGCTACCCACGTCCTCTACACCATACACCACCTTTCTCACTTGCTTCCTCTCTTCTCCCTCACCTACCCACTCTAATCTCTCACTCTCTTTTTTACGTCTACCATAAGGAAAAGGGGCAAGGGTGCATGAAAATTGAGGCCTCTCACTCTCTCTGAATCTCTTCCAACCCACAAAAAAAGATCTGTCAACATGAGGAAACAGAGCATGCAAAGCAGACACAGACATAACACACAAAACAAGTTGCTGTGCGGTTTCAAAAGTTTGGATGTGTGCTTTGTCTTGTCTCATTTCTCTCGCTACACACTTCTCCACCCACTCTTTCATACTCTCTTTTGTGTACTGATCCCCTACCTCACATCTATAAAACTTATTCTCTGCCTCTGGCTGGCCTCTAAAACTCAACCCTTGCTTAATAAGTCGCAACGCACCCTTTGCTAACGCTACACTATCTGTGCGTGAGTTGGGTGTTGTGAGCTGTTGTAGGGTGAGGAGATGTGGGGTGTGTTTGTTGATGGGGGGGTGGGCTTGTTGTTTTTGTGGTTGTGCGCGTGAGGGGGGGGGGCTGCTCTTTTTCTCACACTCTCTCTTTCTCTCTCTCTCTCCCACTTCCTGTCTAGCTATCTTTCTATAAGCTATGTTGAAGTCGTTGCGAAGGGCGGCGTTGTAATCCCGTCCCAAATGGCCAGGGAGCTGGAAACCCGCCGCGACGACGAAGGCCTCCATGTCGGCAACGCCAAGGTCTGGGATGGGCGGGATGGGTCGGGCTTGCTGCCGATAGTACAACTGTGCAAACAGAAAAAAACAAGCAAAAACGTGTTTGAAAACATGTATCAAGTGTGTGTGTGGAAACACATGGGAAAAAAATGAAAAAGGAAAAAGAAATAACCTCAGAACGAGGGTGAAGTTCGTCTTCCATTTTTCGCCAAGTGAGTGCGAGGAAAAGATGACGATATAGGCAGGACACTTTTTTTTTCCAATTCAGTCTGTGCGTGGCAATTTGTCGACAAATATACCAGATAACACGCATTTTTTCAAGGGCCCTTGGTGGCATGAACTTTAGGAGAACGTAGCTCCTGAACGCGGCATGTTCATACAAAGTTATAGTAGTGAAATATTTTTATTTTCTCATGAACTGTTCAATGGTGTTATTAAAAATAGTACTACTACAATAGGACCACTAAGGAACTTCCCTAGTCTATGAAATTACATATGACGGTTCTCGGTCTTGGAAAAGCACTTGGAGAAATATATAGAACATGGTCTGCTCAACCAGATGCTCTCATTAAGTTGGAAGAAGAACGAATTCATACCGAGGGAAGTAATTATAATGGTGGGGGCACACGAGTAGAAAGCCGTCTTCAATTAGAAGATAGAACTCGTGGCAAATTTCCTTACATTCTCCCAGCAGATGCTTTAGACTTAGTTGCTTTCGAACATGATTTATTGTATGTGTCAGGTGATAAGAATGTCCAAGACTTTGCCGATAAACGATATTTTGAAAGAATTACCAATATAAGTGATTATCTAACGAGTAATGGATTGGCTACGGCCGAAGTTGCCAAGAGTATTTTTGACAATTACAACTCAATGTTTTCAAAAGCGGATATATCTAGAATGGCCTTAGAAGCACAGGGGAGGGCACGCGGTGAAGTATCTTTTTGGGATGCGATGAAGTTTTGGAAAACTATCAAAACCACTCCTCCAGATGCGAAGTATAACGGATTTATAGGCGATGTAGATAAAGCATTGATGTCTATGATTGATATCATGAAAAATGTGGGCAGTTTTGACAAGGATGCAACATTTAAAGTAAATAAAGTAGCCAATCCTGCTACATTTAATAAGCAATATGCGGAACTCGTTGATGTTTTTAATCAAATGGTGAAATCACAAGAAAAGGCGGATGGCATGAAAGGATATTCTCTTATCGCACCAGCAAATGAAACTACAATTAATAATTTTATAGAAAAAATAAATACGCAGAGCACAAAAGATATTCCACCAAGTATAGAAAAAGATATAAATCTTAGCGTTGAAGTCCCGATCGCATACTCAGACAATATGGTAGTAGCACCCAATTTTGATTCAATCGGACTGGGCAATAACTTGCTCATACTTGATGATAAAGGCGCCCAAACGAGGCACTTAAAGGGATTTGTTAAATCGTTGAGAGCGAAGACTGGAAAGAAAATTAAACTTTCTAATTATGACGATCCAAAAGTTGGATGGGAAGAAGCCATTAAACAAGCCTTACAGCAAGGGGCTAGTATATCAGACGTAGCAGACACAGATGATATTTTGGATTAGAGAATTTACGAAGAAGTGAGGGGTAAATTGACACCAGACCAAATGAATCAATTAGAGGATTTAGAATTGAGGGATGCGAGCGTGCCAAGAAAACAAATACCAATACCAACACCAGCACCGCAAACCATGCCACCGCAACCTCAGCCAACACCTGAACCAAAACCAATACCAGCACCACAGACAACAGCATTTGTAGAGGAACCTGTTCAGCCGCCACAGAATGATTTAAAAGAAGACCCAGATAATGCAACAATTAACACCCAAATGGTTGATAGCATGAGAAGCATTGATAAATTGGTTGATAAACTTATGGGGAAATCTCCCGCCGATGAAAGAGAAGATATGTTAGCACCTATTCGTTTTCTAATGCCAAGCGACCAAAATGGAGGTATCGGCACTTCGCAAACAAACCCACGTATTAAAGGCAACGAACTAAGACGCGATCGCATGCTAGACACCAAAAATAATTTTGAATCACTAGATAACACACGTTATGGCAACACAAATAATCACTCAATGTTGAATAGATACAATAGAGCAGTCATCCAGACCAGAATGAGAGACAAAAGAGAGTTTCCAAAAATGAAACGAAAACCAACTAGAAACTTCTCTGCTGAAATCCCGCGACAAGTTCAAACTCGTCCAGAAAGAAAGGATTTTAAACCGCTCGTCAATCCTCCAAGTAATTATGCTTTTGGTAGTCCTTACTCTCCTTATTTCTATAATTACGCTTCACCACCCCAACCCTTTGGTGCCGAATATGATAATTATAGATACAATCCAAACTATTTTCAAAACCCATAATATAAGATATCTTATAATATAAGAAAGTTGATTTAAATTAAATCAACTTTAGATGCCTAAATCTATACGTATTAAATCAACTTTAGATACGTAAAGGATTAATAGCAAACAAGTTGCCACGAAAAACACTTTTGAAGCAGAATCTGGAGAAAACTAACATAGAAAAATCACACGAGAAATTTACCATTGACAGGCCAGTAATAACAGAGTTAGATAGCAAAAAACCGCCAAAATTTAAGAATGACTTGGAAATACAACCAATTAAAACACAAAGAGATGGTATTGAATTGCTCCCTATTCAAAAAGAAGGAATATTGCCAGCAATGGGGACTATGGTTATATGCGCAAGCACTGGCGGAGGTAAATCAGTTATGATTTGTAATCTACTTGCCAAAAAGAACATGTTGAAAGGATTTTATGATAGAATAGTTGTCTTTTGCTTAAGTCCGTGCCCGATTTTGGAAGACACTCTCAAGTTAAAAAAAGAAGACATAATCAAAGAAGATAGGCCTGAGTTAATGAGAGAAATATTAACTAAACAAAAAGAACTGATTAAAACTAAAGGGTTTAAGAAGGCACCAAAAATACTATTGTTATTGGATGATATCGCACAGAGTAAAACTTTTCTCAAATCAGAAGT
This sequence comes from Paulinella micropora, assembly GCA_019918135.1. Taxonomy (NCBI): domain Eukaryota; phylum Cercozoa; class Imbricatea; order Euglyphida; family Paulinellidae; genus Paulinella; species Paulinella micropora. The sequence goes on from WBZZ01004472.1 coordinate 39,708, forward strand.
GCTTACCGAGTTGGTTTTCGCTTCAACACATGCTAAAGTGTCAGTCTGGGTAGCAACTCAGAGTTATACACAACTCCCGCGAAGAATAAGAATTAATTGCCATTGGATGATTATTTTTAATGGAGTAAGGAGAAGCGAACTTGACAGACTGGCAGATGAATATGAAAGTCCTTTTCTCACCAAAAAAGAATTTTACAATATGGTTAAATATGCTACGGCAGAACCTTATTCATTTCTAGCAATTAACAATACTGCTAGTGATAGAACAACCCAGTTTAGAAAGAATTTCTCTACTATATTGCGATTAAATAAGGATAGAGATATGACAAACCTGTAAAAAATTAAATTAAATGGTTTTTTCGCCATAATATATGACATGACGGAATCAACTAAATTATACAAGACTTGCTATCAACAAGCAATTGCTATTTGGTATAAACAAAATGCGCAAGGAAAATTCGTAACGATTCGTAAGGGATCGCCCGAATACTTAGCAGTAAAGAAGATAGAAGAGGATATTAAGAGTGGCAAGATTAAGTGTCAATTAAAACCAAAAGTAAGCAAATCAGGAAGTAAGAACAATGAACAGCAACTAGACCAAATGCCAGATGAATCATTAAAAAGAAAAATACCAGACATAGAATCGGCAAAAACTTCATCTCCTAACCCAAATGCCAAACCTATTGAGATGTCTCCAGCGCTTAAGATTGAACAATCTTTACCCAAATCTGTCAAGCCCACTCCTGTTGCTGTGCCGAAACACACTACCACGACGCCAGCAAGTAAGATAGAAGCAATGGAAGATGCTTCTAAAGAAACTCCGCCACCACCTAAGGAGGTTGCGCAAACTAATGACATTGATGTAAATCAAGCCATAGCGGATTTAAAGAAAATGAAAGAGGAAAGAATTACGCACCAGAATTTACAAATTATGAAAAAAATAATTAATGGTAATTGATAAAATAATATATTATGCGGATATTTATATATTCGCATTTTTATAATGATTAAAAACTCAAGTGCTTCAACTCGTTTGCCGATTGGCTTTATCAACAAACTTAACGAAGCAAACCGACCTGCGAGTGATGGGTTTCAACTAAACCAGTTTGAATTGTGGAGTAGTCATGGTGCCCCATTAGTTAATCAACCATTAACTGAATTTGGAGACCTTGTCCCGCATGAGAAGAGCACTATTCAAAACACATTAACAGACATTTCTGATAAAAAAGAAAATGCGGACGTTGTTGATTTGGACACTGCTGTTAGCAGTTTGGCTTATTTAAAGAAAGCAGTTGAGAATGCTGAGGCAAGAGAGTTTCAATTAACTTCACCACAAGATGCGAGACTTGACAATATACAAAAATCAGTTGATTTTATTAAACAATCCGTTTCAGGTGAATAAATAATTATTTTTAATTTCTATTATTATTTTTTTAGTATAGTAGCATTGCAAATTTTACAATCCCACAACCACACAAAAAAAAATGGAAAGAAAGGAGATTGAAGTTACTGAGGAGTTGATGACCCTCAACAACCTCAGATATGAGTTGCCAGCAAGTCTGGCGCTCTCTGAACAGGGAAGTATCTTAAGAAGAACTTCGCCGACCAGCAGAATCATACCAGTGCATCGGGGACTGAAATGATTTTTACATTACAGGCAAGCACTGATTTTGTTTATGGAAAAAATTGTTATTTAACATTGATATCAAGGCCGACGGGTTGGTTACCACTGGGACAAACGATCGCGCGATTGGCTTTCAAAACACGCCAGCAACCGCTATTTTTGAATGATTTTTGTTGGAAAGTAAGGATGGTAGCGAACTTGAACGAATTGAAGATTTGAATAAACTGGTGCGAAATACTCTCCCGTGGCATTATCCTTTTGATTATCGCCGACAGGCGCAGATGGCGGGACAACGAGAAAATGTTGAAGTTAATACGAATATTACCGACAATTCAGTCGTTGATTTTGCGGTTAATACTCCCACGGCCGTTGCGACTGGCCGATACTTGAAAGTTTGTATTCCTCTTCATTACTTTTCGGGGGTGTTTAATGAAGAAACTCTCATTCCTCCCTCTTTGGTTAGTGGTATGAGGCTTCGCTTGACATTTGCTCCGCCTCAGGAAGCATTGACTATTATTGGAAGTGGTGATGGAAAAACTTCTTCTATTCCTGCTGGTTTTAATGGTTCCGCTTTGACTTTCACAATATCAAATCCAGTTGTTATGTTGGAGACATTCTCTCTTGCTCCTGGTGTCCAGAGAAATGTTATGGAGCAGATGGGAAGCAAGGATGGGCTTCCATACACTTATGAAACATATTACAACCAAAAGGCAAATCCAGGCACGTCTGATAATTTTAATCTTCAAGTAAATAAGGCCGTTGCTCGTGCTCAGTGCTTGTATATCGTCACGCAAAACGTGCTCGCTGATAATGCTAATATTGATAACCTTGGAACTGCTCAAATGAATTATAAGCAGTATCAGTGCCGTATTGGTGATTGGTATGCTCCGCAACAAAAGATGGAACTCGGAGGAAGCACCGATACTCTGGCGGCAGTTCAACGAGGATGTGCCGAATTGTATATTAACAATCTCCAAGCGACTATGGGCATTCGCGATGCTTACATGTCTTCATCTGTTTCTCTTGAAAACTTTCGTAAGTATTATTCTACTGGGGATAAAACAGGACTTACGTCTAACTCAGGATTTGCTTCCATCATCCAGACACTCAACCAATCGCCACACATTGGAGCATCTGGAATTGCGGTTAATAACTCACGAACTGCGGAAGTCACTCTTCGTTATGCGGCCGATTATAACGCAGATCGCGCCATCACCGCTTGGTTGAAATACGTCAAAGTGGCGTCTATCTATCCATATCGTGCCGTGGTCAAACAATAAAAAAATTAAAAATTAGAATAATATATAATTTATAATATAGCAATGTCATTTACGATAAGCAATCTTGAAGATGAAAAACGCACGAAAAAAAATTTCCTCCTTCGCGTCTCCTCAAGTGATAAAACAGAATCAAAATCCGCTTCTACTCACAATGGCCGTTTCGTTGTTGATCTCCCAGCAACCGGTCGGAATATTGATATAATCAGTGCTTATGTCGTTAAAAGTATCTCTATTCCAAACGTTTTCCCAAACATACCGAGTTATGCCAACACTCTCACATTGATTAAAACAACTGGATCTGCTACAAAAACGGCAATCGTAACAGAAAATCAATACACCATTGATACATTTATTACCGCCCTTCAAACTGCGATTAATTCAGCAATTACCCCCAACTCCGTAGTTATAACTTTGAACTCCGTTAATAAATTGAATTTCGCTTTCACTGGTGATACGTATGCTTTTGATTACGATAACAGCACTATTAGCGACAAGATAGGACTAACTGCTGATATCTCGGCGGCGGCAAGTAGCACGATGCAATCCATAGTACATCTAATCGGTGAAACGGCCGTTTATGTCCATAGCCGTGCTTTAAATCAGTCTGGTTTAGTTGAAGCAAATGGTAATTTCTCTGTCGTTTGTAAAGTGAATCTAGATAAACCCTATGGAGTACAAGCCTATTTTGAATCGTCGAACGATGTTGCCGATTATGTGCCATTTAATACAACGAAAAGTTTAAGAACTATTGATATCGTCATTAGAAATGCGAGTGGGAATGTGCTTGAATGTCCTTTGAACTTTGAGGTTAGTATTCTCTTAAAGGCGTATCATGCTTAAACGAAAAAAAACAAAAAAAACATTTATTTTTTGATTATGTATTAAAGGTTTGATAAAATATATGTAAAGATATAAAACGATAATGCCAGACTATAAACAAGGAAAAATATATAGTCTCAGATCATATCAAACTGATCAAGTCTATATCGGTTCAACTATTCAACCTTTGTATAAGCGATTATTTGAACACAAAAAAAGATATAAAAAGTGGATGAATGGTACTCATTATTACGTATCTTCTTTTGAAATAGTCAAATATGATGATGCGTATGTTGAATTAGTTGAGGAATATCCATGCGACAATAAGACGAGAGGGTGAAATAATAAGAAATACAGAAAAATGTGTAAATAGATGTGTAGCAGGTAGAACCAACAAAGAATATTGTGAAGACAATAAAGAACATATGCACGAAGGAACAAAAAATGGAGAGAAGCGAACAAGGATTACATATCGCAAAAAGGGAAAGAATATCGCGAGAACAATAAAGAATATGTATCACAAAAAATGAAAGAATATCGCGAAGCGAACAGAGAGAACTTATGTCAGCGAAAACGAGAATATTATCAAGAAAATAGATATAAAATGTCGCAACAAAAAAAAATTAATTATCATAAAAGGAATCCAATTGGTTTAGCCACATTTGGAATATGAATACCTAAATATAATGACCTATATACAAAATTTAGATATACTATTTATTCTAATCAAAAATATTAATTCACGGCGACGACAGCAACATAAAGAACAAATCCCCTGTGGTGTTCATATTGACAAATTCTACATATATTTGAAGAAAAATCACGTGCGTATAACAGAAAAGTTAATCAAGGATAAGGGTTTTGAATACATTAAAAAATGTCAATAGAGATAGAAAAGAAAGTTGATGCGCAAATACAATATTCTATGATATAATATTTTGCCATAAATAAACCCTTCTTTTTTTGTTTAAATCTGATCTTCAATCCAGTTCAATGAAGCGTAAATGCTCGCCGTTCCACCGCTTGTATTTTGTGCGGATATAGTAAATGTCTTACCTGACCCTATCTTGATGTTATATTGAGACAAATCAATGTATATGGATGAACCACCAGACAACACATATGTAAATATCACACTTCCTCCCGTTCTTGTTGTCCCTGCCGTATCAACCTCTGCTAACGATGTGTTTGTATCGTAATTTGAATAAGAAGGTGTTCCTCCCAATGTGGTATTAAGAATAATTCTCGCGATACATGTTTTAGTATCTGAATTGCTGATACACAAATTCTCAAAGTAGATTATGTGAAAATTCGTTTTGCTGTTGAATGTGGCGCGGTTTCTAATAGTAAATATGGCATTCTCAGTTGATCCTATACTCTTGACATTGTCATACGAATTAGTTATAGCAATAGTCCGATCAATAACCCCTTCAACTGCCAAAAACATACTCGCTGTTTTCATTACAACGGATGCCAGACTTGACGAATACGCCTTCGCATAAATAGCAAACGCCGCCTGATCCAATGATGGAGTGGTAGCAGTGCTCGCGTATTTAATCGCATGAATTACTTCCATTCGTCCGGTGCGCGGGTTTTCAATTTTGAATGTAATTTGACCGCTACCCAGATATTGGACGACTATTTCAAACACATTCAATTTGGTAAAATCAATCGCGGGGAAGTTTCCAGTATTATTACATTTATCAACATTTCACGCATATTGACTAACTACATTTTCAACACTCCCCGCCGTTCTTACAACAGACATTCCCGAGTTTGATTGTCTGAAACATAAATTGTCTGCTGGTGTGCCTATGCCGATATCGCAATTGAAACTATCTGCGGCGATAGATGATGGAAACAATGCGGAGAATCTAGCAACTAAACCCATACCACTTCTGGCTCGCTCAATAGTCGTAATCTGCGCGGTTGAATTACCCGAGGCCGATGTAGTCAAAACCGCCATTGAATTAGCAGTTGATACCACCCCGCCGTTGGTTTCTGTTTTGTCAAAGAATCGCGTATTAATACCATATGTAAATACATTTTGTAATACTGGCGACAGAGTGGCCGTTCGCAATTCTCCAAATGCCGTTGTTGGTAGTGCGTCTTTTATGCTATCAATAGATAAAGAAGAAGATGACGATGTAGTTGATGACGATGGTGTATTTGTGCTTTGACCAAAAAGGTTCATTCTATACATGTAAGTCTATTTTTTTTCAAAAATAGACTTTGTTGATTAACTTTTCTAGTAAATAATATAAAGCATGTCGGTAATAATACGCAAATTGCCGAGCGATATAGTTGGACACATAAGGACATTCGTTTATTCAGAGATGCCCCAGCCAAAATATGGAGAAGAATTTTGTAATATATGCGGTTTGTCTCGCACATTTCAGTCGCACCCCCCAATTATAGCAGGCAATTTTTATGGCGTAGATTGTATTGAGTTTTTCACAATCTGCTCCATTAAATGCTACAGGCGAGAGTCTAATCTTAGAGCAAAATATGGAGAACCGCCTTTAGTCGTTGTTAAGTATTAGCCTTCTTTTTTAATTCTCGTGCTTCTTCTTAATGGTGCTTTTGTTTCCTCTTCTTTTTTCGCTTCGCTCTTCGTCGCTTCGCCCCTCTTCTCTTTAATAAAAGTATTGACAATAACGGCTCCAATCCCGCTTAATTTTCGTAGTTTAGTATTTGTAATATTCGGGTTATCATTGTAAATCTGCTCAAGCAATTTATACTTATCCTCTCTGCTAGCGCTTTTACCTAATGGTTGATATTTACATTCTTCTTCTCCGTTCTCACTTTCAATTTCGTTAGTATTATTTAAATTCAAACATAAATCTATTTTGCGTCTCAACTCCTCTAATTCTGTCTTAATTCCTTCTGCCTTAATTTCTTCAGGGTCGGCCACATTAACCCAACTATAACTAAAACTGGTGAGCATATCGCCGTGCCCCAACACATTTGAAACCCATGTATTAAAATTCTCTAATTTCGGATTGGCGAAATTACTATACGACAAACTAGCATATAGTTTTCGCAACATACTGCTTTTCTGCGTGTATTCTGATAGCCAAGGGAAGATTTTGATAATCCTTTTGTTTAGTTCATTATTCTTTTGTTTATCAAGCACACCATCGCTGGTGATAATAACTGCGTTTTTCTTTTTGAAATGGTTTCGTATTGAATTTACTTGTTCTATTACAAACTGGGGAGTAAAAAGGACAACAGGCCTCTCAGTCCAATTCTTTTTTTGTCCTTCTCTCTTTTTCGCTAGGTTATTCACTCGCAACCAACTCGGTTTATCTGGTATTAATTCATATGTGTTTTTATCAAATATTTCTACAGGCCTCGCTCCAATTGCTATCATCAAAGCAAGTAGTTTAAGATAAGGGTCATTACTTAATATCATATCGTTCATTTTAGCCATTACATCACGGACATCAATTTGTATTTTTTGTTCATTTTTGGCTTTGACATCTTTCTTATATCCCTCAACGATATCAATCCGCTTGTCTTCATTTAGATTAAAATACTTATCAAGTTTGCTCATTTCATATACTTTTTCGCTTTGGTAAGGCTCTATCGCTTTCTTTCTCACCTCAGAAAGTCTTTGTCGCCTACTATTCAAATTTGGATACACGATAGCATATTTTGGATATATTACTTTAAGTGCCTCAAGCACCTCTTCATCACTAGTTGGTGTGCTAAATAAAGATATAATAGCATTATGAAAGGCTATACTTGGTTTTAATTAGCTATCGTAGAAGTTGGACACCACTTCATAAATTTTACTTTCGGTAGTAGCAACTCTTAACTGCCTAACAAACTTCTTGTCATCTTCGCTCCACATCTTAGTGTATATAAGTCTATTTTTTTCTAAGTCAAAAATAGAAAATCCGCACACCCGCGCTAGAAACACGTAAATCGTCGTTTTGGCGACTTGGACACTTGAGAGTGGTATTGAGCAGGCTAAGTGCGACGATTCGTCTTAGTATTAATAGTGGCCAAGTCTGTCCAGGGCAACCCCCCGCGGGCGGAAACTTTTTTGTGTGTCCATTAGAAAAATCGGGTGACAAAGAAAAATTTTCAAAAAGTTAATTGAACCTTGGACAGGTTGGACAGGTGTAATACTAAGAAGAATTATACAATAAATATAGAAATTTAATAAGCGAAAAGTGTCCAACCCTGTAAGTGTCAAGGCGGACACGACGAACCATGGGGTTGGACAGCAACAGGAGAAGGTATTATCACTCGCCCTGCTCTTATATTCACTCTCTCGCTTTGCTATAATAAAAAAGATAAGGGTCAAAATTACATTTAAGGATAAGGGTCAATATTACTATAAAACAATAATGCCAACCGCATCTGAACAATACGCGAATCAACAAGAGTATATCTCGCAAAAATATGGAGATAGTTTTGCATTTTTAAGGATGCAAAAATACCAAAGGGAATATTATGAGAAGAATAAAGAAAAAATAGCACAAAGAAGGAAGCAACAACGTCAAGAAAATAAGGACAAGATAAAGGAATACAATAAAGCCTATTACGAAAAGAAAAAGAATGCGAATAAAGCACATTATGATAGCAAAGAGCATGTATTATTGGATATATACCAGAAGGCTAGTCTTGACAGACGAAAACAATACAAAGCAAAATATAGAAAGATATACAACGAGCAACTAAACAACCTCAAACTTGAATACGAGAAAAAATATGGAGAAAAAGCAGACAAGAATATAGATAGATGGAATAGTTATTTTAACGAAAACAGAAAGCCCATCAACGTAATTATGCCAGCAAAATAATATCGTTATGGCTGAGCCGATGCCACCAATTTTGGTCAGAAAGGAAATTCTAGAAAATTCTATTTCCGCGAATACCACCAGCAACACCCAGTCAGAATCCTGACTAGCCGACTTTAGATTAAAATCAGAAAATCAGAATTCTGACTGGACAGGTTTTTCATTCAAACTATGTCCTTACTTCCGCGAGAAAATATTTTTTTTGTATGTTTTATGTGTATCCCCCCTACCCCCCCGCCACTCACTTCGTGAGTGTCCACCCCCCTTCCCCCCATTTCGGGGTGTGATCATTTATGTATTCGCGACTTGTCCAACCGCAAAGTATAAAACAAGCCTTAAAAAAGTAAAAAATCAACATAGGACATATAGAAAACATACATAGAAAATAAAAAAGTGTCAAATGTTTAACATAAATTTTTCTAACTGAGCACATTAAGAGAGATTTTGACGAAAGGACACATAAACCATATACACGCAGTTTATATATATTTTTATGAAATAAAAATATGGTTTATGTGTCCTTTCGTCAAAATCTCTCTTAATGTGCTCAGTTAGAAAAATTTATGTTAAACATTTGACACTTTTTTATTTTCTATGTATGTTTTCTATATGTCCTATGTTAGTTTTTTACTTTTTTTAAGGCTTGTTTTATACTTTGCGGTTGGACAAGTCGCGAATACATAAATATATATATATACATATTACTGTGTATATTCAAGTGTCAAACTCAGCCATAGAATTTGTGTTAAGGGGTAGATTTCAGATCAAGTTAGCGGCTAGATTTCAGATTAGTGGTCAGAATTCAAATTAGTTCAATTTAACGGCTATATCCGTCCGCAAAATCTGCATATTTTTTGCGAAATATTACAGTTAAATTAAAGCATACTGTAATTTGAATTCTGACCACTAATCTAAAATCTGACCGCTAATCTGAAATCTGCCCCTTAACTCAAATTCGCTTGCTGAGTTTGACACTTGAATGTACCAAGTAATATATATATATATATATATATATATATATGTATATAAATATATATATATATAACTTGATATATGTATATATATATCATAGTATATATACATATATATATATAGAGGCGCCTCTCTCTCTCTCTATATATATATATATAATATATATATATATAATATATATATAATACTACTGTGACTAGTTTAAGTTATTAATACAAGAGAAAAATCTTATATATATATTATATATATATGTATATATATATTATTAATACAAGAGAAAAATGTGTTAATATTAATATTAATAAAAAAATATGATCTAACATTTTCAGCGAAAACAATATTAATCAATCGTTTAAAATAATTTGTTAGTTATGAGGCGCCTAATTCATATTATAATACAATATATATTACTGGGTACATTCAAGTGTCAAACTCAGCCATCGAATTTTAGTTAAGAGTCAGATTTCAGATTAGCGGTCAGATTTCGAATTACTGGTCAGAATTCAAATTAGTTCAATTTAACTGCTATATACGTCCGCAAAATCTGTATCATTTTTGCGAAATGTTACCGTTAAATTGAACTAATTTGAATTCTAGCCGCCTGAAATCTGACCCTTAACTCAAATTTGATGGCTGAGTTTGACACTTGAATGTACCCAGTAATACTATTACTGACGACATTCAAGAGAAAAAAAAGTAATATTGCTGTTGACATTCAAGACAACAAAAAAAATTGATTTTTCTGTTTTGGTTGGAATTTCAGTTTTGGTTGGAATTTTGATTTTGGGTGAAAATTTGAATTTTTCAAATTAACGGCTATATTCGTCCGCAAAATATCGTAAATTTTCGCGAAATGTTACCGTTAAATTTGAAAATTTGAATTTTTGTCACAAAAATGAAAAACTGTCACAAAAATGAAAATCTGACACAAAAATGAAAAACTAATTTTTGTTGTTGTCTTGAATGTCAACAGCAATAGTTTTTCGATTTTGCTTGGAATTTTAATTTTGTGTCAGTTTTTCATTTGTGTCAAAAATTCAAATTTTCCAATTTAACGGTAACATTTCGCGAAAATTTACGATATTTTGCGGACGAATATAGCCGTTAATTTGAAAAATTCAAATTTCCAACCAAAATGGAAATTCCAACCAAAATTAAAATTCCAACCAAAATCGAAAAACTATTTTTTTTTTCTCTTGAATGTCGTCAGTAATATATTAATACTGATATTATATTTATTATACCCATTAATAATAAATCAGTTTAATTAAAAGTGCTTTAGTGAAACATTAGCTACCTGACGTAACTGATGACGATGTCTGTCTATCTTTAAAACATAAATGATATATATATACTGACTGAAGGTGCGCGGAGGGAGGGGGCAGGATTCATGATACAACAGAATTCATTCTGAAAATGTTAGATCATATTTTTTACTAATATTAATATGATTAATAACACAATTTTCTCTTAATAATAACATAAGATTTTTTCTCCTGTATTAATAACTTAAATATATATACTGACGGAAGGGGCGCGGAGGAAGGGGGCAGGATACAACAGAATTCATTCTCACGCGCGCAACACCCCCCTGCCCCCCCCCCCTCCTCCCTTCCGCGCGTCCGCCTGCGAAAAAAACTATTAAGATTTCTGAATTTCTGGTTTCTGATTTTACAGAAAATGCTAATGTATTAATAGCACTTATTGCAGTGGTGTGCTACAGCACTAAGATATGACTAGGTACATTCAAGCGTCAAACTCAATAATCGAATTTGATTTAAGAGTCAGATTTCAGATTAGCGGTCAGATTTTAGATTAGTGGTCAGAATTCCGAGTCAAATTAGTTCAATTTAACGTTAACATTCGCAAAATTATGCAGATTTTGCGGACGGATATAGCAGTCAAATTGAACTAATTTGAATTCTGACTACTAATCTAAAATCTGGCCGCTAATCTGAAATCTTGCCCTTAACTCAAATTCTATGACTGAGTTTGACACTTGAATATACCCAGTAATAGGAAAAAAAACTTCATTTTTTTCGTTTTCTCGCGGCGTGCTTACCCCCTTGCAGCTGTAGCACGCCGCCCGCAGCGCGTCCAGCATGTCTGGCAAAAATCAGAATCCATCATTCAGAACCTCCTGCAACCATTTGCAAAATCAGAAATCAGAAATTCCGAATTGTTTTTTCTTTATTCTCTTTGTCAGAAGGACGGACGGACAGGCTGGATGAAGGGTGCATGGGAATTTTTTATGTTCTCTCGCGCGTTCCACCCCCCCCCCCCCCCCCCACTCCGCCTCGTACACCCTTCCTCTCGCCATCCCTCGTCCAACACTCTCCCCGCCCGGCCGTTCCAAACCAATATAGCAAACAGTACTCGCCAGAGAGTGCTGCAGTGTCACTCCGCGCTCACTCACTCGCTCACTCACCGCCCACTCACCTACTCGCTCACTCACTTGCTCTCACACTCGCTCACTCCTTCACTCACTCCTGCATTCGCTCACTTGCTCACTTACTTAAATCACTTATTCACTCACTCATTCACTCATTCACTTATTCACTCACTTACTCACTTGCTTACTTACTCGCAGAAATCATGAAGTCAGAACTCTGTTTTCTTCTGTTTTTGCAGGCGGACGGGATGAAGGGGGGGGGGGGGGCACTCGCGCCCGCACACACATACACACACATACACATACACACATACACATACACACATACTTACATACACACACACACACACACACACACAGGGGGCAGGGGACAAAACATTTTGTTTCTTCCTTCTCGCGCGCGTTGGCCCCCTCCCTTCTGCGCTTAAAAAAAAAAAAAAACTTTTTCCAAATTAGGGTTAGGGTTAGGGTTAGGGTTAGCACACAGGGGGCAGGGGACAAAACATTTTGTTTCTTCCTTCTCGCGCGCGTTGGCCCCCTCCCTTCTGCGCTTAAAAAAAAAAAAAAACTTTTTCCAAATTAGGAAAAATTTTCGCTCTCTCGCGCGCTTCCCCCTCGCACCTGTAGCACAACCCCTGCAGCCCGTGCAGCATGTCTTTGCCAAATCAGAATCAGCAAGTTGGAACTCTGTTTCTTTTTTTCCTGACGGACGGGCGGAAGGGGGGGGGGGGGGCGGGGGGCGGGGGTGGCGGGGGGAGAAGGAGGGGGCAGGGGAAACTTGTTTTGTTCTTTTGCGCGCTTCCTTCTTGCTGCAACCCGTGCAGCATGCCTTTGCAAAATCAGAAATGAAAAATTCGGAACTCTGTGTTTTTTCTTTTGGTTTCGGACGGACGTACGGGAAGGGGGCATAGGTAAAAAAATTTGCTTCATTCTCGAGCTCGCTCCCCCCTCTCTCCCGCCCTCCATCAGGCGGGGGGGGGGGGGTAAACCGATTTCCGAGTTTCTAATTTCTAACTTTGCAAACAACATGCTGCTGTTGCACGAGTTGCAGGCAGAGCCGCGAGCCCGCTCGCCAGAAATCTTTTTTGGCTCCACCCCCACCCCTCCGCCTCGTACAAGCTCCCTCTCGCCCATCCCTCGTCCAACATTCTCGCGCCAGACACAAACTAACCGGGCCTAGCTAACAGCCAGAGTAGGATATGGTGCCACCCGCCGCTTATCACTCGCTCACCTACTCGCTCACTCACTCGCTCACCCACTCACTCACCTGCTCACTCACTCACCTGCTCACACATTTGCTCACTTACTCACGCATTCACTCACCCACTCACTTGCTCACTCACTCACTAACCACTCACTTGCTCACTCACTCACGTTCTCGCAGAAATCGAACATTTGGAGCTCTGTTTTTTTTTCCCGGACGGACGGCGGAGGTGTGTGTGGTGGTGGTGTGTGTGTGTGTGTGTGTGGGGGGGGGGGGGAGGGTGCAGGGGACTAAATTTTTTTTTTGTTTATTCATTCTCGCGCGCTTTGCCCCCCTCCCTTCCGCGCGTCCGTCTAGGGGAAAAAACAAATCAAATTTCTGGGATTTTGCAAACAGCATGCTGCAGTAGCACGGGTTGCAGGGGTGTGCTACAGCACCATGCTAAGGAAGCAATTGTTTGCTCTCTCGCGCGCTTCCCCCTTGCAGCTTCAGCACACTCCCTGCAGCCCGTGCAACATGTCTTTGCCAAATCAGAAATCAGAAATTCGGAACTCTGTTTTTCTTCTTTGTTTTCGGACGGACGGGCGGAAGGATGGGAGGGGAGGCTTCACTGCGTGCTCATTGTAGGTCGGAGTGCTCTCAGTGATTAAATATTGAGAAGCCTCAAGGCAACTAAGCCGAAATCTAGGCTTCAGTGAATTTTCCGTTCGAAGGCTGCTTTGAAATGATGAAGTCAATCTTCGAATCCGGCGTCATCCGCGACTGCTTATGACAGCTCTGATGATGAGCTTGCCAGTGGCTGGTGCCCAAGTCGACTAACCTCTTGTCTACCAACCACCACCACCACACACACACACACACACACACACACACACACACCCCGCGCCGGCTCCGACACGTATGAAGTTAATATTATTAATAATATTAATATCAGTAAGTTACTGTTTCTGCTCTAAAGTTCTTTCCCTACTCTGCTTCCCATTATTAATACAAGTTCAGGGTCACAGTGCAGTTTCTGCTTCAAAATGTTCAAGTAACCCCCCCTGCCCTATTTCTTTCAAACATCCACCGTTGAATACTCTATTAATACCCCCCCCCCCCCGACACACACACACACACACAAACGACTTCAGACTCTGGTTTTGTTACAAAGTTCTTCAGTGTACGAAGAATATTAATATTACAACTCACTACTATATATTATTATCAATAATATTTCCGACAATAAATTTCCATATGCATGATTACTTTCAATATCATCTTTTCCACAGTAACATCCACTATTTAGTTTTAAAGATCTGTCGTTTTCCAGGAAAATTTTAGACCCCCCCCCTTCCCCCCATTTGTAGACTTAATTTTTTATCTCATGGTGAAAATGTAAAACAGGAAAGTCACATCCAGCGTAATCAGAGTCGAAGTGACCGTAAGAGAAAATCATGCTTACGACCGCAGAACCCACAGAGTAGAATATAAACATGCGATAGATCGTTCAAAGCAGCACATGAGCAAAAACATGCTAAATATTTGGTTCAAAGTGTGGTGAATACATTTATGGGTGTAGATGTAGGTATGTAAGAACGTATGTATGTAAGTATGTATGCATGTATGTGTATATGCATGCATGTCTGTCTGTATGTATGTTTGTTTGTGTGTATGTATGTATGTTTGTATGTATATATGTATGTATGTACGTAGTATGTTTATTTATGTTTATTTTGTATGTATGTTTACGTCGGTATGTATATATGTATGTACGTATGTTTATGTATGTACATGCGTATGTATGTATGTACGTATGTATGTATGTATATGTATGTATGTATGTATATGCATGTATGTATGTATATGCATGTATGTATCTATCTAGGTATGTAGGTATGTATGTATTTTTTGTATATGTATCTATGTAGGTATGTATGTGTGCACGTCTTTGTATGCATGTATGTACATGTGTATGCATGAACGTACCATAGTGTATGTATGTATGTATGTATGTATGTATGTATGTATGTATGTATGTTTGCATGTATGTATGTATGTATGTATATAGGTATATATGTATGATATGTATGTATGTATGTATGTATGTATGATGTATGTATGATATGTATGGATGGTATGTATATGGATGGATGGTATGTATGTAATAACTATGTCTCTTTGTAGGTAGGAATGTATGTATGTCTATATTATGTATGAATTTATGTTTGTATGTATGTATGCATATATATTTATCTATGTATTTATGTATGTATGTATGTATGTACGTTTGTGTGTATGTATGTATTTATGCATGTATGCACTTATGTACGTATGTGTGTAAGTATGTAATTAGTATGTATTTATGTATTAAGTGTATGCAATATATGTATGTATGCATGTATGCATGTATGAACGTATGTATGTAGGCATGCGTATGTGTGCATGTATGCATGCATGTACATACATATGTACATGTACATACATATGTACATGTATAGACATACATACATACATACATACATACATACGTACATACGTACATACATACATACATACATACATGCATGCATACATGCATGCACATACATACATACATAAACATACATACATACGTACATACAAACATACATACATACAAAAAAACATAACCATACATATATATATATATATATATATATATATATATATATACAAACAAACTGAAAGCGGTAACAAGAGCACCGAATATTGGACATAAAGACGATACATCGTTTGGCAAAGAAGCATGCCCACGGACCGGCAGGGGACGTAGAGAAGGCCAACTTAGCTTGAATCGACTACTACTACTACTACTACTACTACTACTACTACTGCTGCTACTACTACTAAGCTAAGCTAAGCTAAGCTATTAAGGGTAACTGTTTCTTTTTCAGCCAACTGGAAAAACGATAAAAATAACCCGATAATGATGCAGAGTTTGCCGTCATAACCGCGTTAAATTTATGATTTAACCCGAATTACAGCTTCAACATAAGAGTGGAGGCAGAACGTATTATACGAATCGGAAAACACAAGGCTTTTTTGTTTTAACGAGACTTCTACTACTACTACTAGGCCTAGGCCTTCGGTTTAATGAAGTTAACAATTTAACCTCTGGTCTATCCATACAAATCGTTAGCTCAAGAGCTATTGATTTAACTAGATGGTGACCTACGTCTCAAGTTATTAAAGGTAATGAGAAATTATCAAAATATTAAAGTATTAAAATAAAATGACTTAGATTAAAAATATTAAAATAAAATAAAATAATAATAATAATAATATAATAATAATAAAATAGTAATAACAATAATAATAAATATATATGGAATTAACAAATATATATATATGTATATATATATTAATATATATATATATAAATATATATATATATATATATATATATTAGATTAATCTTTTATGAAGTCAAAGTAAAGTTCTAGTTCAGTGAGGAACGAGAAAAAAAAAAAAAAAAAAAAAAAAAAAAAAAAAAAAAAACGGAAATATATATAATAATATAATATATATATATGTATATATATGTTGAAAGAGTTATATTCTCACTCAGTACTATATATTATATATTTACATAAATATATATAATATATATATTTATATATATATGTTGAAAGTGTTATATTCTCACTCAGTACTATATATAACGGTGGCACTCGCAAAAGCTGGTAGACACGAGGTGACTCCCCAAGGGGGTTTAGCCAACCACACTCCGGCTTAGGATGTGATCAACGCTGAACTTGTCCCACACTCAGGTATCATCTGATGATGAGGTGTCCAACGCCCTCTTAGGCCCGTAGGCAGTGTCAGGATTCTTGCATCCTTAAGAGATATGCTTTGAGTTCCTTTTTGAATTCTACTTTGTATGAGATATCTCTTAGGTGCTCTGGCAGCTTATCCCATTGTGCTTGTGCTGCTCTGCTGTATTGACCCGTCGTTGAGTCGTTGTACATGTGTTTCTTTGATGACCGCCTAGTGTTGTAGTTATGAACAGCTGTGATTGGTCGGATATTGTTGTAGTGAAGGGGAAGGAAAGCCTTGAAGGCTGGGTAAATAAGGGAGTGTGCATCCATGCATACGCTGTACTTATACATGTTAAGTATGTTGAGTAAGCGTAGTTTGGCAAAAAGAGGCTTGGTAGGTGTTCTCCATGATTTGAGACATATCAGACGGACTATACGTTTTTGGATGATAAGGAGTGGATGTATAATGGTGTTGTAGTCATCAGATCCCCATATAGAGATACCATACATAAGTAGGGGGTATACATGTGCATAGTAAAGTTGGAGGAGGATGTGAGTGGGAAGTAGGCTGTTCACATAACGAAACATTTGGACGAATGGTTGAAGGCGGAATATAATAGATTGTATATGTTCACGGAAGGACAGGTTGCTTTGGATGATTGTACCTAATACTTTTACCTTTCGTTCTTGTTGGAGCCTCTTGCCGTCGATAGTCAAGTCGAGCTGCACCTTCTGTTCGTGCTTGTGGAAGATAGTGTAGGTGGTTTTGGTTGGGTTGGGTACTAGGTTATGTCTGTAGAAATAGTGGACAAGGTTCGTTGTATCAGTTTGTGCTTGCTCTTGGAGTTGTTCTTTATTCTTAGCAGCAATGATAAGTGTGGTGTCATCTGCGTATGCAAAGACTGTCCCGTGTGTTAGTGAAAGTATAATATCATTGATGTATAGAATGAAGAGCGTTGTTGAGAGTGTGCTACCTTGCGGGATCCCATGTGTGATCTTGCGTGGATAAGAACGAGCATATTGGGTAAATACTGTTTGGTATCGTTTTGTGAGGTATGATTTAAAAAAGGTAGTGGTGTTATCGCTAAAATTTATATTATTTCGTAGTTTATGGATCAGTGTTTCATGATCTATAGTGTCATAGGCTTTCGATAGGTCAATAAATAGAGCAAGTACATACCTTCCTGGGCCTTTGAGGTTTTGGATGTGATTTAAGATGGTTTGTGTAGTGATTGTTGTGTTCGAGTGTGGTCGGAAGGCGTATTGAGTTCGGGAGAGGATGTCGTACCTGGTAAGGTGGGCCATCAGTTGCTTGTTGAGTATAGTGTCAAAGACCTTAGCAATAATCGGCAGTAGCGAGATAGGTCTGTAATTCTCAGGCAGCGTTCTATCTTTAGCTTTATATATTTCAATAACTTTAGTTATTTTTAGTGCATCAGGGTATTGGTTATGTTCTATAGCTTTATTAAAGAGCGTTGTTAATATCGGGGCAATGTACTTTGTAAGGTCTTGCATGATGGCTGGTTTTATTTTGTTTATATCTTCTGCTTTGTTTCTGTTAATTGCTTTCAGTGTATCAACTACATCATCCTGCAAAATGCGTTTGAGAGTAAAGGGAGGCAGTTTTCTCTGTGTTAGGTCTATTTCCTCTTCTCTGACTTTATGTTCTTGGGGGATTTGGGCACTGACCTTGGAGCCGACCGTCGTGTAGTGTCTGTTGAGTGCATTGGCAATACCTTTGGGGTCGGTGATTACCTTATCATCTACGCGGAGTTGGGTGGGCGAGGTCTTCAGACCTTGTGTCTGTGGGATCAGCTTTCTCAACGCATTCATACGTTTTTTTGGATCGTGACTTAGTTTTTCCATTAAGGTAGTCATGTATGCTTTCTTAGCTTTCTTAATCTCTCTATTAGTTTTATTTCTATGCTTATTATACTTAGTTCTATTACTTTTAACTGTGCATGCTATTTTTATTTCATACAGTTCTCTTTGTTTCTTAATCATGGCTCTAATTTCATTATTGCACCATGGTTTCCATTTTCGTTTCTTTACACGCTTTTCATATTTTTCTACCACTGCCTTAATAGCTGTATGTATTTTATTTATATAATTATTAGGAGTATCGTTATTTAGTTCTGGGTCAAGAACTTGCTTAAGTTCATAAATTATTTCTTCTGTTATTATTTCCTTCTTGTCTTCATATCTCTTATTACTTAGGATTTTATTATTATTTTTCTTATGTGTGATTGGGGTGTGAAAGATAGCATAGATGGGATGGTGATCAGAGATGCATGTAGGTAAGACATCAGATGTGATATCGCAGGTGAGTGTCGTTAATATAACATCAAGCAATGTATGGCTCTTTGCTTTGCGGGTGGGATTTTTGATTGTGGTGAAGAGGTTGTTGATTGCAAGGAAGTCACATACCTGTTTTGTAGGGCGCAAGAGATCAAGGTTAAGGTCACCAACAATCGTGATGCTCGTGTGTAGGGAGGCAGAGAGGATACCTTGCATGTAGTTTTGGAGCTCTTGGAAGAAAGCGCAGTCGTAGGATTGTGAGAGTGGTCTTTTGTAGATATGGAATATGGTGTGTATTGGATTATTTTTATGTTCTGTGCTGTGTATCTGCATGATTACGCCAGAGGCTTTTGAGATTTTAGATTCAGAGATTGTGATGTGCATATCGTTTTTATAGTAGACCGACACATCTGTGGTATGATAGGATGTGTATGTTGGGATTGGGAAGTGAGTGTGTGGTGTACCTGGTGTTATTTTTGATTCCGTAAGTCATATAATGTCTGGGATGAAGTGAGTGCAGTCAGGGTTGGATAGATGGTTAAGTAGGGTTTGGTGGCTTCCTGTTATACCACGGATATTCGTATGATATATAGAGAAGTGTTTGTTTACCTTGGGGGGAAGAGATGTGAGGTGTGGGTGTATGATTTGTGCTGGTGGGTGTGGTGCATTGTTGCAATTGGGTTGAGTCTGTTCTGGTAGGTGTTCCAGGGGTAGGGGGTTGGGCTGTAATAAGGAGCTCATGGCTTACTGCGGTGCCTCACTGGCAGGGAACGTCGAACTGGAACTAGACATGGTTGTATTTCCTGACCTGTTGGTCCTTGGGGAGGCAGATGAGTGGTCTGACTCACAGTTCTTGAAGTGGTTCTTCAAGTATCGAATATGAGTCAAGCGTTGGATCTTAAATCTGTTCTCACTCTCTCGTGGGCGTAGATATATCTCACCATCTGTGGTCCACACTGCTGCCACGAAATTTGGGTAGTCCTTCATGAGTTGCTTTGTGTGGTCAAGGAGTTTGCGTGTTTCAGGTGACAAGCTCTCTTTACACATGATGTGGTAATCTTTACCCGTGTAATTCTGCAAGCGTGGCGTGATTTGCGAGATTTGCTTGTGCTGGGGATGCGAAGATTTATCGTACCGGACGAAATTTTTCTTCAGCTGATTACTTGCAAACCGGACTTTTATCGCAGGCGTACTACTACTACTACTACAACAAAGGAATCGCGTAACTTTGGGATCCCATTTTTTCCCAAATTTTCTAAGGTTTTGGCTGGTTTTTTCAAAACTCTCAGGATACGTGTAGAAACGATGCCGATGCTAGGAAAACTTATTAAAACGATATTAAAACATGTTTTTATTAATTTAGACTGACTTTGACTTCACTTCAACAGTACTCCGGAGGGCGGTCCGGACCTGTCTGACATACGTATTTTTCGAGTTTTCGTACATGTCAAATCAGCGGGTTTTGATAGCAAATTCAAGGGCGATGCAGGAAAACATGTTTTTAATGTTTGCAACTATTTACTATTGCAGTCTGATCTCATTCTAAGAATGTTTACGGACTTGGAGCCACGGGCGCAGACTTGCACTGACTCAGCAGTGTACTACACAACTACACCCAAGTCAGAGCATAGTTGTGCGTCCTCTGCTACAAAATCAGCGTAAAAGGGCAAACAATCGATATAATTACTAAATTATCATTATTTCCTGACATTTCACTTATTGTCAGCCATATAGAATGACTTTGTGACTTGACTTGGGCGTGCGTGCTGTCACACAGCGAACGCTAACCCAAGTCAAGGCACCGACAAAAAAGTGAAGGCACAAAGCGGCATAAGCGGCGCAATATGGCAGGCAATTGATATATAACTACTAAATTAGAAATACTAGCTAAAATTTCATCATTGACAGTCATATTGAATGACTTTGTGCCTTGACTTGGGCACCGACAAAAAAGTGAAGGCTAAGTGCGACAATTCGTTTTAGTATTAATAGTGTCCAAGTCTGTCCAGGGCAACCCCCCGCGGGCGGAAACTTTTTTGTGTGTCCATTAGAAAAATCGGGGGACAAAGAAAAATTTTGAAAAAGTTAATTGAACCTTGGACAGGTTGGACAGGTGTAATAGTATTACTAAGAAGAATTATACAATAAATATAGAAATTTAATAAGCGAAAAGTGTCCAACCCTGTAAGTGTCAAGTCGGACACGGCCAACCATGGGGTTGGACAGCAACAGGAGAAGGTATTATCACTCGCCCTGCTCTTATATTCACTCTCTCGCTTTGCTATAATAAAAAAGATAAGGGTCAAAATTACATTTAAGGATAAGGGTCAATATTACTATAAAGCAATAATGCCAACCGCATCTGAACAATACGCGAATCAACAAGAGTATATCTCGCAAAAATATGGAGATAGTTTTGCATTTTTAAGGATGCAAAAATACCAAAGGGAATATTATGAGAAGAATAAAGAAAAAATAGCACAAAGAAGGAAGCAACAACGTCAAGAAAATAAGGACAAGATAAAGGAATACAATAAAGCCTATTACGAAAAGAAAAAGAATGCGAATAAAGCACATTATGATAGCAAAGAGCATGTATTATTGGATATATACCAGAAGGCTAGTCTTGACAGACGAAAACAATACAAAGCAAAATATAGAAAGATATACAACGAGCAACTAAACAACCTCAAACTTGAATACGAGAAAAAATATGGAGAAAAAGCAGACAAGAATATAGATAGATGGAATAGTTATTTTAACGAAAACAGAAAGCCCATCAACGTAATTATGCCAGCAAAATAATATCGTTATGGCTGAGCCGATGCCACCAATTTTGGTCAGAAAGGAAATTCTAGAAAATTCTATTTCCGCGAATACCACCAGCAACACCCAGTCAGAATCCTGACTAGCCGACTTTAGATTAAAATCAGAAAATCAGAATTCTGACTGGACAGGTTTTTCATTCAAACTATGTCCTTACTTCCGCGAGAAAATATTTTTTTTGTATGTTTTATGTGTATCCCCCCTACCCCCCCGCCACTCACTTCGTGAGTGTCCACCCCCCTTCCCCCCATTTCGGGGTGTGATCATTTATGTATTCGCGACTTGTCCAACCGCAAAGTATAAAACAAGCCTTAAAAAAGTAAAAAATCAACATAGGACATATAGAAAACATACATAGAAAATAAAAAAGTGTCAAATGTTTAACATAAATTTTTCTAACTGAGCACATTAAGAGAGATTTTGACGAAAGGACACATAAACCATATACACGCAGTTTATATATATTTTTATGAAATAAAAATATGGTTTATGTGTCCTTTCGTCAAAATCTCTCTTAATGTGCTCAGTTAGAAAAATTTATGTTAAACATTTGACACTTTTTTATTTTCTATGTATGTTTTCTATATGTCCTATGTTAGTTTTTTACTTTTTTTAAGGCTTGTTTTATACTTTGCGGTTGGACAAGTCGCGAATACATAAATATATATATATACATATTACTGTGTATATTCAAGTGTCAAACTCAGCCATAGAATTTGTGTTAAGGGGTAGATTTCAGATCAAGTTAGCGGCTAGATTTCAGATTAGTGGTCAGAATTCAAATTAGTTCAATTTAACGGCTATATCCGTCCGCAAAATCTGCATATTTTTTGCGAAATATTACAGTTAAATTAAAGCATACTGTAATTTGAATTCTGACCACTAATCTAAAATCTGACCGCTAATCTGAAATCTGACCCTTAACTCAAATTCGCTTGCTGAGTTTGACACTTGAATGTACCAAGTAATATATATATATATATATATATATATATATATATATTTATGTATATGGACAAGTCTATTCGTATATCAAATACAAGCACAGAAAAGACGAAAAACATACACTGGAAATCAGAAACAGACCTATGTTTCACGAAAACATACCTTTGTTTTTACAAAAATACGACAAACTAAGCAGACTAAGGAAGATTTAGACAAAATAACGACAAAAACACCATTTTATTTCATAAAATTGTATATAAACTTCGTTTATATGGTTTTTGTCGTTATTTTGTCTAAATCTTCCTTAGTCTGCTTAGTTTGTCGTATTTTTGTAAAAACAAAGGTATGTTTTCGTGAAACATAGGTCTGTTTCTGTTTTCCAGTGTATGTTTTTCGTCTTTTCTGTGCTTGTATTTGATATACGAATAGACTTGTCCATATACATAAATGATCATCAAACACAACAAATGGGGGAGGGGGGCAACAAACGAAGTTCGTGGGGGGAGGGGGCGATAGCCACGCGACTAAGGAAAAAAATAAGTTTCACTAACGCGATCAAAATTGGAGGGATTTTCAATATTCGAGGGATTTTAAATATTCAATATTAGGGTTTGTTTCTTTCTGCTTCTCTTTTTCTATCTGCTTGAGATATTCCCCTTTGTATTTATCCAATACTACTTTATTAATTTCTCTGTATTTCTTTTGTTGCTCTTTAACCTTATCCTTATTTTTCTTATAATATTCCCTTCGTTGTTCATTTATCTTCTCTTTATTTGCTTCTCTATATCTCCTCTGTTGCTCTTTAATTTTTTCCTTATTATTTTCCACATACTTTGCTCTATATCTTTGTCTCTTTGGATCAGGGAGACTGAATATGGCCTTTATTTCTTCTATGGTAGAACTCATTATATATACTATGTATAGTATATGCTTAATACATAATTCAATGATTGAATATAAGAGCAGGTGAGAGATATTGTCTTCTCCTAAGGGGTGTCCAACCCCATGGTTGGCCACGGCCAAGCGATTTTTTATAGAGTTGGACACTTTTTAGTTATTAAATTTCAATATTTATTATATTATTCTTCTTACTATTAACTATATTTTAACTTGTCCAAGTTGTCCAACCTTTTATTAAGAAATGAAAAATTTTTTGTCGTCTCCCGATTTTTCACAAATAGGAAAAATAATTTTCCGCCCGCGGGTATTGGCCTCGGACACTTGGCCTACATTAATACAAACAAAAATATCCTCTCTCACACTGCTACTATTGACAACAACTGTCCAAGTCGTTTTTAACAACATTTAGAGACATATCACGGGTAATGGCTATTTTCAATTTAAAATAATTAAAATAATATAAACCTGTCTAATATACACTGAGATGTGGAGCGAAGATGACAGGAAATTTGTTAGACAATTAAATGTTGCTACTACAGAAAATAAAGTTTATGAGGTCGTGTCCAACTTCTACGATAGTGAGTTGAAACCAAGTATTGCCTTTCATAATGCTATCATATCGTTATTTAGCACACCAACGAGTGACGAAGAGGTGCTTGATGCACTAAAAGCCATATATCCCAAATATGCTATCGTGTATCCTAATTTGAATAGTAGAAGGCAAAGACTTTCTGAAGTAAGAAAAAAAGCAATAGAACCTTATCAAAGTGAAAAGGTATATGAAATGAGCAAACTGGATAAATATTTTAATCTGAATGAAGACGAGCGGATTGATATCGTTGAGGGGTATAAGAAAGATGTTAAAGCAAAAAATGAACAAAAAATACAAATTGATGTTCGTGATGTAATGGCTAAAATGAATGATATGATACTAAGTAATGACCCTTATCTTAAACTACTTGCTTTAATGATAGCAATTGGAGCAAGGCCTGTTGAAATATTTGATAAAAACACATACGAATTGATACCAGATAAACCGAGTTGGTTGCGAGTGAATAACCTAGCAAAAAAGAGAGAAGGGCAAAAAAAGAATTGGACTGAGAGACCCGTCGTCCTTTTTACTCCTGAATTCGTAATAGAAAAAGTAAATTCAATACGGAACCATTTCAAAAAGAAAAAAGCAGTTATTATCAACAACGAGGGTGTGCTTGATAAGCAAAAGAACAATGAACTAAACAAAAGAATTATTAAAATCTTTCCTTGGCTTTCGGAATACACACAGAAAAGTAGTATGTTGCGGAAACTATATGCTAGTTTGTCATATAGTAATTTTGCCAATCCGAAAACCACTAATTACAATACGTGGCTAAGCAATGTGCTTGGTCATGGTGATTTACTGACTTCATTTAGTTATTCGTGGGTGAATGTGTTAGATCCAGAAGAGATTAAGGCGGAAGGAATTAAAACAGAATTAGAGGAGTTAAGAAGAAAGATAGATTTATGTCTAAATTTAAATAATACTAATGAAATTGAAAGTGAAAACGGAGAAGAAGAAAGTAAATACAAACCACTGGGAAAAAAAGCGAACAAAAAAGATAAGGTTGAGTTGTTAGAAAAAATATGGAATGAAAATCCGAACATAACAAATATCAAATTGCGAAAGTTGAGTAGAATAGGTGCTGTATTTGTTAATGAGTTTGTAAAGCAGAAGAAAGAGACTGAAACAAAACACGAAGAAAG
Source organism: Paulinella micropora (assembly GCA_019918135.1). Lineage (NCBI taxonomy): Eukaryota > Cercozoa > Imbricatea > Euglyphida > Paulinellidae > Paulinella > Paulinella micropora. Next base: position 65,277 of record WBZZ01004472.1, read on the forward strand.
TGTTGAGACGGGGCAAAGTCCCTCGGAAACGACCGAAGCAAAACAAACCGAAGCAAAACAAACGGCAGAAGTAAAAGCACCAGTAAGAAGAAGTGCTAGAATTAAAAAGAAGGCTAATACTTAACCACAATCAATGGCGGTTCGTCATATCTTGCTCTAATATTAGACTCTCGTCTGTAGCAATTAATGGAACAAATCGTGAAAAACTGAACACCATCTACATTATCAATATCAACTGCTATAATAGGAGGGTGTGATTGGAATGTGCGAGACAAACCACATATATTACAAAATTCTTTTTTATAATCCTGCTGGGACATTTCTGAATAAATAAATGTTCTTATGTGTCCAACTATATCACTCGGCAAATCTCTTATTATTATTGACATGTTTTATATTATACAAAATATAAAATGAATTTGTTTGGTCAAAGCACGGATACATCGTCATCAACTGGCAACATAATAAAAGACGCTTTACCTACAACGGCCTTTGGAGAATTACGAACGGCCACTTTGTCTCCAGTATTGCAAAATGTATTTACATATGGCATTAATACTCGTTTCTTTGACAAAATGGAAACTAATGGAGGGGTGGTATCGTCTGCTAATTCAATGGCGGTTTTAACAACATCCGCTTCTGGAAACTCTACGGCACAGATCACGACTATTGAACGAGCAAAATACAGAAGTGGTATGGGGTTAGTTGCTAGATTTTCGGCCATATTTCCGCCATCTACCACCGCAACCACTTTCAATTGCGATATTGGCATAGGCACACCAGCAGACAATTTATGTTTTAGACAATCAAGTTTGGGAATGTCCGTTGTTAGAACGGCGGGAAGTGTAGAAAATGTGGTCAGTCAATATGCTTGGAATGTTGATAAATGTAATGATACTGGAAGTTTTCCAACACTTGATTTTACTAAATTGAATGTGTTTGAAATAGTCCTCCAATATCTGGGTGGCGGTCAGATTACATTTAAAGTTGAAAATCCACGAACTGGCCGAATGGAAACAATCCACGCGATACAATACGCGAACACTGCTACCACTCCATCATTAGATCAGGCTGCGTTTGCTGTTTATGCGAAGGCGTATTCATCAAGCCTCACATCCGTTGTAATGAAAACGGCAAGTATGTTTTTGGCAGTTGAAGGGACTATTGATCGGACGATTGCTATAACTAATTCGTATGACAGTGTTAAAACCATAGGAGCAACTGAAAATGCTATATTTACTATTAGAAACCGCGCCACATTCAACAGCAAAACGAATTATAACATAATCTACTTTGAAAATTTATGTATTAGCAATACAGATACCAAAACATGTATTGCGAGAGTTATTCTTAACACCACATTGGGAGGAACACCTTCTTATTCCAATTACGATACAAACACATCATTGGCCGAAGTAGATACGGCAGGGACGACAAGAACGGGCGGAAGTGTGATACTTACATATGTATTATCTGGAGGTTTGTCCATATACATTGATTTGTCTAAATACAATATCAAGATAGGACCAAGTAAGACATTTACTATATCCGCACAAGTGACGAGCGGTGGAACGGCAAGTATTTACGCTTCATTAAACTGGGCGGAAGACCAAATTTAAACAAAAAAGAATACTTTTTATTTATGCTTATTTATCAACTTTCTTTTGTATCTCTATTGACATTTTTTTTATGTATTCAAAATCCTTGTTCTTGATTAATTTTTCGGTTATATGTGCGTGATCTCTCTTCAAATATCTGTAAAACTGATCAATATTGGCACCACATGGAATTTGTTCTTTATGTTGTTGTTGTCGTCGTAAATTGATGTTTTTTATCAGAATGAATAATACATCTAAATTTTCTATAAATGTCATCTATTTCTTATACTTATGTTTTTTTTATATTCCAAATGTGGCTAAACCAATTGGATTTCTTTTGTGGTAATTAATTTTTTTTTGTTGCGACATTTTATATTTATTTTCTTGATAATATTCTCGTTTTTGCTGACATAAGTTCTCTCTGTTCGCTTCACGATATTCTTTCATTTTTTGTGATACATATTCTTTATTGTTCTCGCGATATTCTTTCCCTTTTTGTGATATGTAATCCTTGTTCGCTTCTCTCCACCTTTTATGATATTGTGCTCTATGTTCTTTATTGTCTTCACAATATTCTTTGTTAGTTCTACCCGCTACATATCTATTTACACATTTTTCTGTATTTCTTATTATTCCACCTTCTCGTTTAAGTAATTGCATTTTATTGTCGCACGGATATTCTTCAACCAATTCAACATACACATCATCGTATTTAACTATTTCATAAGAAGATAAGTAATAATGAGTACCATTCATCCATTTTTTATACTTTTTTTTGTGTTCAAATAATCGTTTGTACAAAGGTTGAATAGTTGAACCGATATAGACTTGATCAGTCTGATGTGATCTAAGACTATATATTTTCCCTTGCTTGTAGTCTGGCATTATCGTTTTATATCTTTACATATATGTTATCATACCTTTAAGATATAATTAAAAAATAAATGTGTTTGTTGTTTTTTTTGCTTACGCATGATACGCCTTGAGAAGAATTGAAACCTCAAAGTTTAAAGGACATTCGAGCACACTGCCGCCCGCATTTCTAATGACGATGTCAATAGATCTTAAACTTTTCGTCGTATTGAATGGGACGTAATCGGCAACATCGTTTGATGATTCAAAGTAGCACTGGACTCCATATGGTCGATCGAGGTTCACTTTACCGACTACGGAAAAATTACCATTTGCTTCAACTAGACCAGACTGGTTCAAAGCACGGCTATGAATATAAACGGCCGTTTCACCGATTAAATTCACAATAGACTGCATCGTGCTACTCGCCGCCGCCGAAATTTCGGCAGTCAGTCCTATCTTGTCTCTAATCGTGCTATTATCGTAATCAAAAGCATACGTATCACCAGTGAAGGCAAAATTCAATTTATTAACGGAGTTCAAAGTTATAACTACGGAGTTTGGGGTAATTGCTGAATTGACTGCAGTTTGAAGGGCGGTAATAAATGTATCAATGGTGTATTGATTTTCTGTTACGATTGCAGTTTTTGTAGCCGATCCAGTTGTTTTAATCAATGTGAGAGTGTTGGCATAACTCGGTATGTTTGGGAAAACATTTGGGATAGAGATACTCTTTACGACATAAGCACTGACTATATCAATATTACGACCAGTTGCTGGTAAATCAACGACGAAACGGCCATTGTGAGTAGAAGCGGATTTGGATTCTGTTTTATCACTTGAGGAGACACGAAGGAGGAAATTTTTGCGAGTGCGCTTTTCATCTTCAAGATTGCTTATCGTGAAACTCATTGCTATATATAGCAAAAAATATTATATTTTAATTTTTAATTTGTTTAATCTTTTTTGACTATACATATTTTGAATAAATAAGGCCTACTATCACTCATTGCTTAATAACGGCACGAGATGGATAGATAGACGCGACTTTAACATATTTCAACCAAGCAGTGATGGCACGATCCGCATTATAATCGGCCGCATACCGAAGAGTAACTTCCGCGGTTCGTGAGTTATTGACTGCGAGACCAGATGCTCCAATGTGAGGTGACTGATTGAGTGTCTGGATAATGGTAGCAAATCCTGAGTTGGATGTAAGTCCTGTTTTATCTGAAGTAGAATAATACTTGCGGAAGTTTTCAAGAGAAACAGATGAAGACATGTAAGCATCACGAATGCCCATAGTCGCTTGAAGATTGTTAATATACAATTCGGCACAGCCTCTCTGAACGGCCGCCAGAGTATCGGTGCTTCCTCCAAGTTCCATCTTCTGTTGTGGAGCATACCAATCACCGATACGACACTGATACTGCTTATAAGGCATTTGAGCAGTTCCAAGGTTATCAATACTAGCATTGTCAGCGAGCACATTTTGAGTAACGATATACAAGCACTGAGCACGAGCAACGGCCTTATTTACTTGAAGATTAAAATCATCGGAAGTCCCCGGATTTGCTTTTTGATTGTAATATGTTTCGTAAGTGTATGGAAGACCATCCTTGCTTCCCATCTGTTCCATAATATTTCTCTGCACGGCGGGAGCAAGAGAGAATGTCTCCAACATTACAACTGGATTTGATACGGTGTAAGTCAAAGCGGAACCATCAAACCCAGTAGAAACCTTACCATCAGAACTTCCAATAATGGCAAATGCTTCCTGAGATGGAGCAAATGTCAAACGAAGCCTCATACCACTAATGAGAGAGGGAGGGATGAGAGTTTCTTCGTTAAACACTCCCGAAAAGTAATGAAGAGGAATACAAACCTTTAAATAATTACCAGTGCCCACGGCAGTCAGACTATGAACTGCAAAATCAACGACTGAATTGTCAGTAATATTCGCATTAACTTCAACATTTTCTCGTTGTCCCGACATCTGTGCCTGCCGACGATAATCAAAAGGATAATGCCACGGGAGAGTATTTCGCACCAGTTTATTCAAATCTTCAATTCGTTCAAGTTCGCTACCATCCTTACTTTCCAACAAAAATCTTTCAAAAATAGCAGTCGCGGGAGTGTTTTGAAAACCAATCGCGCAGTTATTTCCTGCGGTCGTAACCAACCCGTCGGCCTTAATATCAAATGTTAAATAGCAATTCTTTCCATATACAAAATCAGTGCTGGCCTGTAGTGTAAAAATCATTTCAGTCCCAGACGAACTAGTGTAAGTCTGCTGGTCGGCAAAGTTCTTCTTAAAGATACTTCCCTGTTCAGTGAGTGCTAGATTTGCTGGCAACTCATACCTGAGGTTGTTGAGGGTCATCAACTCCTCAGTATTTTTGGAATCCTTTCCTTCCATTTTTTGTTGTTGTGGTTGTAGAAATTACACTGCTTATTATACTAATAAAAAAATATAGAATTTAAAAATAATTATTTAATTGCCTTGAATTGATTGTCTAATAATATCGACAGAATTTTGTAGATTTTCAAATCTAGCATCTTGCGGGGAGGTTAATTGAAACTCTCTCGCATCAACATTTTCAACTGCTTTCTTCAAATAAGCCAGACTGCTAACGGCAGTGTCTAAATCAACCACATCCGCAGTTCCTTTCTTATCAGAAATATCTGTCAATGTATTCTGAATAGTAGAAGACTTGTGCGGGACTAAATCGCCAAATTCTGTCAGTGGTTGATTAACTAACGGGGCGCCATTGCTACTCCACAATTCAAACTGATTTAATTGAAATCCATCACTTTTAGGACGATTTGCTTCGTTAAGTTTGTTAATAAACTCGTTAGACAATCTATTGGAGGCATGTGTGTTTTTAATCATTATATAATAATAATAATTATTTTATCAATTACCATTAATTATTTTTTTCATAATTTGTAAATTCTTGTGCGTAATTCTTTCCTCTTTCATTTTCTTTAAATCTGCTATGGCTTGATTTACATCAATGTCATTAGTTTGCGCAACTTCTTTAGTTGGTGGAGTTTCCTTAGAAGCATCTTCCATTGCTTCTATCTTACTTGCTGGTGTTGTGGTAGTTTGTTTTGGCACAGAAACGGGAGTGGGATTAACAGATTTTGGCAAAGAATGTTCAACCTTAGGCGCTGGAGACATTTCAATAGGTTTCGCATTTGGTTCAGGAGATGAATTATTTGCTGAGGCTATGTCTGGTGCCTTTCTTTTCAACGCTTCGTCTGGCATTTGATCTGGTTGCCCACTAGAAATAGGTTGTCCATTGTCCTTACTTCCTGATTTGCTTACTTTTGGTTTTAATTGACACTTAATCTTGCCACTCTTAATATCCTCTTCTATCTTCTTCACTGCTAAGTATTCGGGCGATCCCTTACGGATCGTCACAAATTTTCCTTGCGCATTTTGTTTATACCAAAGTGCGATTGCCTGCTGATAGCAAGTTTTGTATAATTTAGTTGATTCCGTCATGTCATATATTATAGCGGAAAAAAACATTTAATTTAATTTTACAAGTTCGTCATATCTCTGTCCTTGTTTAGTCGTAATATTGTGGAAAAATTCTTTCTAAATTGGGCTGTTCTATCGCTGACTGTGTTATTGATTGCTAGGAATGAATAAGGTTCTGCCGTAGCATACTTAACCATATTGTAAAATTCTTTTTTGGTTAGAAACGGGCTCTCATACTCATCTGCTAATCTATCAAGTTCGCTCCTCCTCACTCCGTTAAAAATAATCATCCAATGGCAATTAATTCTTACTCGTCGCGGAAGTTGTGTATAACTTTGAGTTGCGACCCACACGGATACTTTGGCGTGTGTTGAAGCAAAGAATAACTCGGTAAGCACTTCTGATTTGAGAAAAGTTTTACTCTGTGCGATGTCATCCAATAACAATAATATTTTTGGTGCCTTCTTAAACCCTTTAGTTTTAATCAGTTCTTTTTGTTTGGTTAATATTTCTCTCATTAACTCAGGCCTATCTTCTTTAATTATGTCTTCTTTTTTTAACTTGAGAGTGTCTTCCAAAATCGGGCACGGACTTAAGCAAAAGACTACTATTCTATCGTAAAATCCTTTTAGCATATTTTTCTTGGCAAGAAGATTACAAATCATGACTGATTTACCTCCGCCCGTGCTGGCGCATATAACCATAGTCCCCATTGCTGGCAATATTCCTTCTTTTTGAATAGGAAGCAATTCAATACCATCTCTTTGTGTTTTGATTGGTTGTATTTCCAAGTCATTCTTAAATTTCGGTGGTTTTTTGCTATCTAACTCTGTTATTACTGGCCTGTCAATAGTAAATTCCTCGTGTGCTTTTTCTATGTTAGTTTTCTCCAGATTCTGCTTCAAAAGTGTTTTTCGTGGCAACTTGTTTGCTATTAATCCTTTATGTATAGATCTAGGCATGTCTTACTATATTATGGGTTTTGAAAATAGTTTGGATTATATCTATAATTATCGTATTCGGCACCAAATGGTTGGGGTGGTGAAGCATAATTGTAGAAATAAGGTGAGTAAGGACTGCCAAAAGCATAATTACTTGGAGGATTGACAAGCGGTTTAAAATCCTTTCTTTCTGGGCGAGTTTGAACTTGTCGCGGGATTTCAGCAGGGAAGTTTCTAGTCAGTTTTCGTTTCATTTTGGGAAACTCTCTTTTTTCGTTCATTCTGGTCTGAATGACTGCTCTATTGTATCTATTCAACATAAAGTGATTATTTGTGTTGCCATAAAGTCTGTTATCTAGTGATTCAAAATCATTCTTGGTTTCTAGCACACGATCTCGTCTTTGTTCATTACCTTTAATAAGTGGGTTTGTTTGCGAAGTGCCGATACCTCCATTCTGATCACTTGGCATAAGAAAACGGATAAGTGCTAACATATCTTCTCTTTCATCCTCGGGAGATTTTCCCATAATTTCATCAACAAGTTTATCAATAGATCTCATACTATCCACCATTTGGTCATTAGCGACATTTGGTTGTTCTTCGTTTTTTAGATCAGTCTGTGGCTGTGGCGGTTGGACTGGCTCTTCAACAAATCCGCCTGTTCTTGGCACTAGTGGCACTGGCAATGGTGCGGGTGCGGGTGTCGCTGTTGGTTCTGGAACTGGCGTTGCCTGCGGTGGTGCTGGTTCAGGAGCAGGTGTTAGACCTTTAGGTGTTGCCTTTTCAAATTCCGAATCCTTCAATTCTAAATCTTCTAATTGCTTCATTTGTTCTGGTGTCAATTTACCCCTCACTTCTTCATAAATTCTCTTATCTAATACATCATCTACCTCTGCTATATCTGACTTACTAACCCCTTTGTTTAATGCTTGCCTTATGGCCTTTTCCCATCCGACTTTTGGATCGTCATAATCTGACAACGTCAAATATATTTTCTTTCCAGTTTTATTTTTTAGCATATTAACAAAACCCTTTAAGTGCCTTACTTGGGATGTCTTATCTTGAAGTATATCCAAGTTATTACCAAGTCCGATTGGATCCATGGGTGCTACTACCATTTCTGTTTGATTTGGCGTGGGTTGAACCTCAACAATTATTTCCTTCTCTATATCTGCTGAAGTATTTTTTTCATTCATTGTATTTATTTTTTCTATAAAATTATTAATTGTAGTTTCATTTGCTGGTGCGATAAGAGAGTATCCTTTCACACCATCCGCTTTTTCTTGCGACTTTACCATTTGATTAAACGAATTTACCAATTTTTCATATTGTTTGCTAAATGTAGTAGGATTGGTTATTTTATTTACTTTAAAATTAGTGTCTTTATCAAAACCGCCCACATTATTCATAACACCAATCATAGAATTTAATGTTTGATCTACATTGTATATAAAAGCATCGTATTTCGTATCTGGAGGTGTTAATTTAATAGTTTTCCAGAATTTCATAGCATCTAAGTATGAAACTCCACTACGAACTCTTCCTTGTACTTGTAAGGCCATTTTAGATATATCTGCTTTTGAAAGCATTGAATTGTAATTGTCAGAAATAGTTTTGGCGACTTCGGCCGTAGCCAATCCATTACTCGTTAAATACTCTGTTATATTAGTAATTCTTTCAAAGTATCGTTGGTCGGCGAAGTTTTGGACATTTTTATCACCAGTAGCATACAATAGATCATGTTCAAAAGCAATCAAATCCAAAGTGTCTGCTGGTAAAATGTAAGGAAACTTACCACGAGTTCTATCTTCTAATTGGAGACGATTTTCTACTCGTGTGGCGGGGCCATTATAATTGCTTCCAGTAGTATGAAATCGTTCTTCTTCCAATTTAATAACGGCATCTGGTTGAGCAGTCCATACATTATAGACATGTGTTAGAAATGCGCCAAAAGCAGTCCAGCCCGCAGTTTCAACACCTCTTTTAAATGCATCCCATGCGAACAATGTTGATGCTTGTATGCCTACTCTTCTTAACATATCCCGAAATACATAATCGCCAATTCTTTGTTGTCCCACCGCCATTAAACGAGGGTTTGGCGGAGGTAATCCTGCTGGTGCTTCGTTTCTTGCTAATGCTTCTAATGCCATTCTGAAAGATTCCGCACGCGATCTTCCCATCACCGCGACAGTCATGGCACGGATTTGAGGATGATTAGCAGTAATAGTTAATAAGCGATTCCATACCAATCTGCTCACACTAAAACGACCCAGTCTTGTAGCGGTATCCAGTATTCTACTTAATCTAGGACTCATAATTATATCTTGAATACTTTTAATGATGGCATCTACAAGTCTTGCCGTATCTCTCTGATTACCTGTTAATCTTGGCATAAGTGTTTTGTGTTCCTCCGCTATCTTTGCTTCAATCAAAGCATTCTCTGGGTTTTTCTGTTCATATTCTAATCTGTTTTGTTCCCATTCTTTTAAGTCCCGTGCCTGCCATTGTTTGTTTTCCCTCTTTGCTACTACTTTTATTTCATTTCTGCCTTTTTCCAATAAATGTGTTAGCCCATTACGAGTAAGTTTAACAAGTGTTTTTTTTTCTTCTTCTGTGTATCCCCAACGGCTTGTTAATTGCTCTATATCTCTATTCATTTGTTCAATATCTCTATTCCACCTATCAATATTCCACCTATCAATACCACTTGCTTTAATGGCAAGTAAATGGACTTGATCTTCTATGGGGGCACTACCATATTTTGCTTCAAATTCTTTAATGTTTACTTCATTTCTGAGATGTTCCTTTAATTCAACCAAATTCATATTGTAGTTTTTTCTTGATAGTAAATTCTGGTTCAATGTTTTAATCTTGTCCCTTAATTTTTCTATTGTTGGATCATCGTCTGTTTCTTCGTAAGTTAGAGCATCTAATATTCTATCCGCCCTCTTTAATTCATTTGCCTTGGCCGTAATAAATTCTTTGGACTGACCCTTATGTTCTCTTCTGACTTCATTGTAATAATCAAACCATTTTTTTTCTTGAAACCACATTTTTTATCTGCTATAATATAGGATGGAAAATAAAAAGGAAAAAAGTAAAGACGAGGAACAACTGGAGGAACTAGAACGGCTTGGAAAGGAAATTGACCAAATCCGTATCACTCAGAACTTGGTGAATAGAAACCCCAATATTTTTAGAAAACCTCAAAATATACTTTATAGATTACCGCTATCAGATAAGCAACGGGAGGCGATTTACAATAATATAATTAAAGAGAAAGATAATATATAATGGGGCTACGAGAGAAAGCCTTGTCGTTGGGTGCGACAGACTTCGGCGAGAGTAAGGTAAAAGGAAAAAAGTATTATGTCGTCTATAACGGCCGTCGTATCAACTTTGGTGCATCTGGTTATTCAGATTATACCAAACATCAAGACGAAGCCAGACGAGAAAATTATCGTGCCAGACATCAAGCAATTAAAACGAAGGATGGAAAGCCCGCGTATTTAAACAAAAACCAACCCGCATATTGGGCATATCACTTACTTTGGTAAATTATATAATATAATATATAAAAATGTTATTAATATTATTATTTATGTGGTCTGTGTTAGGTCGGACTGCCTGCGACTTTTACTCACGGATAAGCGAAAAAAAGAATGAGAGTTGTGCTTATTGTATAAAGCAAGGGGTAGAAAGTAAATTTAAATGTGTGTATAAGCCAATGTCAGATTGGTGTATTAGTTTTGATGAAGCCCTGCCGTTAATGTGTTCTAGTTCAGATATCTGGTATAAAATATATCTTTATGAATGCGATAATTTATGATTTAAAGATAGCGATAATAAACGATATAAAAGGATGCCTGACTACAAACAAGGTAAAATAATGCTATCAGGGCGTACCAAACGGATCAGGTGTATATTGGTTCAACCGCTCAACCATTATACAAAAGACTTTATTCTCATAAAAGAGAATATAAATGTTGGATGAATGGAAAATTTAATTATGTTTCTTCTTTTGAAATCGTCAAATATGATGATGCTTATATTGAATTAATTGAAGAATTTCCTTGTAATAACAAAATGGAACTTGAGAAAAGAGAAGGTGAATGTATTAGACAAACAGAAAATTGTGTAAATAAAATAATAGTAAGAAGAACCAAAGATGAATATTATCAAGATAACAAAGAACAAATAATACAAAAAATGAAAAAATACTATGAAAAAAATAAAGAACATTTAACACAGAAAATGAAAGGATACTACGAAGAAAATAAAGAGCAATTATCACAGAACATGAAAGGATACAGAGAACGGAATAAAGAATATTTGTTAAAAAAGAAAAAAGATTATTATAAAGAAATAAGACAAAAAAAAATCACTTGTGAGTGTGGTTCAATTCTGTCAGTACATAGTTTATCGCCTCATAAATCAAAGGAAATACATTATGACAATATGATCGGATTATCCTCTTTTGGTTTTTAATTTACTTCTTACCACCCCCAGAACTTGGAGAAGGTAAAACGATACCGACCATCAACGAAATGAGCCCCACATAGACATTAGTTTGATTACAATCAAGATTATGGTTAGAAAGTTTTACGATCGCTAACGAGACTATGGATATAATGATACCCATTTGAAATAAGTATTTAATAAGGCGGCTGTCTGTCGGTCTGTTTGTTATACAACAACAATTCCAGTTATCTTCCAATTCGTGCTCTACTTTTTTTTCCTCATTCTTCAATGAAATGTCTAAAACTCTATTTTTCAACTCTGGTGTTAGTTCGCCGTCTATTTCAATGACTGGCGGTGGGGGGTGTAATCTAGGAGGCATTAGTAGAAAATACGACTGCTCGGATTTCGGCTAGTTGGTTTGCTTGGTCTTGTAGTATATTAAGTAAAGTTTTATTTTCTTTTTCTAAATTAACTACCTTTTCTGATAATTGTTGAACGGCCTTAATTAACGGGGCGATAAACTCGGAATAACCTATACCATAACCGACATCACCACTATCAACACATTTAACATCTTCTGGATTAACACTCACACCTTTCAATTCGTATTCCGCTCTTTGCTTTGGACAGGGAACCATAATTGTTTCTTTTATAAATCCGCCAAAATCTAGCATATCCATTTCTGTTAGTATTTCTTCTAATTCCTGTGCTATTAAGCCAGTCCTACATTTCTTGTTGTCATCAATCATACGATAGCAAACTGGATTTAACTTATTAATAAAATCTAAGCCTAAACATTCCTTTATATCTTCTTTTTTTCTCTTGTCTGAATATTGAATTGGATTAGACAATACCCATAATTGCCCATCGCTTGCTCTTAATGACATTAAAGCAGTATTTGAATTATTCTCCCATATGAAACCACTCGTTGAAGAACCATTTACTCTAAATCTAATAGAATAAGAAGTTAATCCTCCACCTCCTCCTGCTGGTGCTGTTCCTCCACTTAATGATTTATTTGCCCCAGACTGGCTCATATAAATCCCCCAGTTTGAATCTCCAATGTCCCATACAAATATTCCTCTCGCATTCGTCCCGTCTGTTTGTCCTTGAATTGCTATTTTAGCCCCATTAGTTGATGCTGATGCCGTTGTTAGTGTGCCTGTGTATGTAATTCCCGCATTTGCCGTAATCAATCCTTTTGTCCATAAAGTCCCGTTTGCCCCGTTTAATGACATTAACAATTGCTCTGCTGAATTTTCCCACACAAAACCCATTGTAGAATCATTAGCAACCCTAAACCGAAAACTATACGAACTAAAATCATTTCCTGAAACTGCCGTACCATTTGCTAAACTTTTGCTTGCTCCACCAGATGCTGCATAAATTCCCCAACTCGTATTTGTCGTATCCCATAGAAATATTCCTTTTGCATTTGTTCCGTCTGTTATTCCCTGAACTCCTATTTTCGCTCCACTGGTATTCGTTGCTGATGTTAGTGTGCCTGTATATGTAATTCCCGCATTTGCCGTTATCAATCCGCTTGCGGTTGCCGTTGTTGTTGATATACCCGCATTTGCCGTTATTAATCCACTCGCGGTTGCTGTTGTTGTTGATATACCCGCAGTTGAAGTAATTGTCGTTCCAGTTATTGTTCCGCCATTTGTTATGTTGTTTGAATTCATATCTAAGGCACCATAAAACCGCATACCACCAGCATTGTTAAAACGGACAATGTCTGACGAAGCACTTTTATTATCCAAAAGTTTTGAAATATAAAGTCCCGCCCCTTTTACATCAGATGCTACATTCGTAAATACATAACCTCGTTGGTTCGCGGTTCCACTTGAAGCAGTATTTAGAGTAAATAAGAAATACTGATAATCACCTGATGTCTGTGAAAAGAATATATCTCCTCCGTTTTGGTTTAATATCCTCGCCCCATTATATGTTATATTTCCACCATTAATGATATCCACATTATTGAAATCGGCTTGGCTTAACAAATTTAGTGCTCTTACATCATTTCTACTTCCATTAAATATCTTAATTCCTGTTATGGTTTGGTCTCCTGTTAGTTTTACATTTTGCCCGTCCAATGTGTCCGCATATCCTTTTGTTGCTCCGTCCGTTGATAATGTCGGAGTTCCAAGGTTGGCTATTTTGCTACTATTACAATCTAGCCCCGAAGCATTTACCCAACCGACTATCGTCCCGTCAATAATAAAACTTATTTTTTTGGCAGAAATTTCAAAGTTGTAATATGACGCAGTTTTCATATCCAAACTAGCAATTGACCCAATATTACTTGTAGAATTGAAAACGATAAATGTGCCCTTTGTTGTAGCATTTATTGAATTTCCCGTTATTTCAACACCACTGCTATATGTCTTAATTCCTGCTATGGTTTGGTTTCCTGTTAGTTTCACATTTTGCCCGTCTAATGTATCTACATAACTTTTATTCGCCCCGTCCGTTGTTGCTGTTGGTGTGGCTAAGTTTGTTATTTTTCTGTTGTTTAAAGATAGTGTCGTGCCCGTTGCTGTTGCTATTACATTATCCCCCGCATATAACTCAACATACGAACCAGTTATTTGTATTGGATAATAGCCCGCGGTTGCTATTTTTTGTGCCACAATCTCTCCTATATTTGTCGCCGTATCAAAGGCAATACCGATACCATCAAAAGCGGCTGGAGCAGTAGCACCCCGCACTTCTATTGTTGAAGTAAATTTTTTATTCCCTGTTATGGTTTGGTCTCCTGTTAGTTTTACGACCGAAGTATCAAGAGTAGAAACATCAACACCATCAACAAGATTAACATTTGTTATACTTTGGCTTTTCATATCAATCCCCGCACTAGCATTTATTATGTTGCTGAATGTTTTGGTTCCTGCTATGGTTTGGTCCCCTGTTAGTTTCACGGCCGAAGTATCAATAGCCGAAACATCAATACCATCAACCAAATTAACATTTGTTATTGAAAATCCACCCATATTTAAACTGCCAGTCATAGCCGTCGTGCCGTCCTTTGCCAGTTTCGTATCGGTATATGCTTTTGTTGAAGCATCACCGTCGTAGAATGGTGCGGGCAGTCCGCTGATTGCTGTCGTGCTGTTAAAATTTAAAACATTATTTGTCAATGTCATTCCGCCCCCTGTTGTTGGAGCAAAAAGTATGGACGAGCCTACAAAAGATAATGGATAGCCCGTCGCCCCACCCGCTTCCGACGAATAAATAGAACCCATATTATTGTTGTAATTGAAGAATAATTTTCCTGTGTTTAATGGATTTGAGTCTTTTACTGCCACATAAGTAGTAAATGTTTTATTTCCTGTTATGGTTTGGTCTCCTGTTAGTTTGACTACAGAAGTATCAAGGGCCGAAACATCAACACCATCAACTAAATTGACATTTGTTATACTTTGGCTTTTCATATCAATCCCCGCACTAGCATTTATTATACTGCTAAATGTCTTAATTCCTGCTATGGTTTGGTCTCCTGTTAATTTAACCACAGCACTATCAAGGGCAGAAACATCAACACCATCAACATTACCGACATTTACTATATTAAAACTCCCATATTCAAATCTCCAAACATCATAGTGAGCCCATCCAATCTAAGAAAAGGTGAGTTTGTATTTCTCCATTGTCCTGTGCTATAAATGAGTAATTGGTTATTGGAGGGTGTGCCTGTTATGACTACATCCGTTAATTTATCCAATTCAAAGTCGCTTATATAACTTGAAGTCAATGTAGCAAATGAAGTATTGCCGAGCCCGTCCGTTTTTAATATTTGATTAGCCGTGCCGTCCGCTATTGGTAAATCGTATTCATTATTAATTGACACATAACCAGTATCAGATATCAACAAAGAAGAGTTATTATTTTTTGACGATATTGTTATATCATCAGTCCTTGCTTGGACTGAGTTTGCTTCTATGTGGTCGCCATATAATACACCATCAACTTCTAAATCCTCGTCTATTATCACAGAGCCGTAATAGTGATATGCCCACGGATTGCCTAAATGGTTCATATTTAAATTCTATTATTTTATAATAAATCTTATAATAAATCTTATAGTATAAGATATATAGTTTAAAAAAATGAATATATTTGGCCGTTCGCAAGAGCAACAATCTATTGACACAAAAACAATCGCGGTCGTGGCTACCCCGACATTAACAAGAAACATTCAAAATGCGTATGTTGGTCTTGACCTTAGGTCATGGATGACGAGTTCCACATTTACCACTCTATGCACGGGCGGATATGGTAGCAAAACAATATCAAGTTTAGGATATGGTTATTTCATTAATGTATCATTTCGTGGTTCATTGAATTTACCCGCACCAACTGGCATTGCTACATTCCAATTTTGGTTTCATATCACAGATGGCACGAATACATATGATTACTATACCGAAGTGCTAAATTATACAACCGCCATTGATTATAAGTCTTTTGATTGTGTGTGGCTAATCCAAAGATATGGAGTTCAAATGAATTTGACTTGGCAGATGACTTGTCCAAACCCCTCGGACACTACCAACAACCGCACTATACGAATTGTAAATAATACAACAAATGATGCTCTGGTGGCATACGCGACGGATGCTCCATTAACAATGGAAGTATATTATAAATCAGCATCTGCGGAGCCTGTATCTTTCAAACCTTCGTATTTCAATATTGATGTGATGAGAGACATAGCACTAACTGCCTCTTACACATGAAACCTGTCATACATATCCTTTAGTGTCGTGAGTTTGCCCTCGTGTTGAGATAAGACATCGCGGAAAAACGTCTTATAATCTAACTTACCATATTTAAGAATGGGGCGTTGCTCTGGTGGTATGTGTCCGTATCTACTCTCGTGCCATTTCTTCATATCCTCCTGTAATATGGTGCGGTCATCCACTTTCATATACAAGAAGTTAAACGGGTCTTTTGATACTTTCAAATGTGCCGTTATTATTTCATAGCAACTATATCCGTTCTCGGGCGGGTTTCGCTTTGCCTTAATCGGTGTTTTCTTTTCCTTTGGTGCTTCTAAAACTGGTAATTCTTTTTTTGCTAGTTCTTCTCCCACATTGGACTTGATTTCGGTGATGTTCTGTCCGTAGGACGAACCTCCACCTTCGGTGGAGCCACCAGTCTCCTTCAAATCACTTTCTTTAAAAGGAGTAAATTCTTCTGTTGTTTCTGGTTCTTCGTCAAACACCGTCTTCATCACATCGGAAGAAGGCAATGAAACTTCAATATTATCTTCTACGGCGGTAGCATCCGCTGTATCACCCTGTGGTGTTTGTTCAGGTCGGTATTTTTCATAAAAAGCAACGATATCAGTTTTAAGTGATTTGCTTGTTGGCAGTTTTATATCGCTACTTAAATGAGTCCATTTTTCTATTTGGCTCAGATAATCTTTTTTAGTTGATGACATGTTATATATAAGCACAACAAAAAAAATCCGTTTTATATTATTTATTCATCATCATTGTCGTCGTCAAAAGTCCATTCATTATCACCATAAATAGTCTTCCATTGCTTTTTACATTCTTCTAAGGTTGGTAAATCTACACATCTAATCCTTACACCTTCTTCCGTCGTTTTCTTCTTTTCTACTATATTTGGCATCAGTTTTCTAAGACTGGTCCAGAAACTGACTTGTGAAGTGTGTGGATCATTTACATTTGCTTTATATGTATCGTATAATGCTTTCTTTGAAACCTCTTTACCGAAATGAATTTCTGGCAACTCGTTTGTAATATATCCCAAGTTTAAGCAATCCAACCACCACTTTCTCAACTTTGAAAGGGATTTCACTTTTTGTTCTCGCAGTCCCTTTGTAATGATTGTTTCGCGGTCGTTGAAATCGCTGAGGTCTCTTTCAAGAAGAAACTTTGCTAGTCGTTGCCTATCAATAGATCTAATATCTGTGATCACTTTTCTTTTCTCGTCTGGTTTCATAAGTGCTAGTTCATCAGAAACATCAAGGACTAGCCATCTTTGCTCAGTGGTTCCCGCTGGCACTACCCATTCTTCGTTTGAAGCAAGGACTAAGAATAACATATTTTCTAATGTCAGATTTGGCAAATATTTTTGTTTGAGAGTGAGTGTGTTTTCTGATACAAGTTTCTTAATTGTCCCCGCTCGTTCTTTATCACCACCCCATACCATCTCGTCCATAAATACTACAATTGCTTTTGCTAGTTGGGCATTGAAATCACCTAATATTTCTTTAACATCGGACGGCTGGAAGTAATAATCGGCACCTATTATGTCTTTGAATATTTCAAGAATAATACCCTTACCTGCTCTTTCAGTGCTCGTCAAAACTAATGACAAGTGTAGTTTTTGCCACGGCTTTTGGTAAATGCTCGCAAACATATCAAGTACCTTTTTATATATGTCTTGTCTTCCCCGCACCATCTATTCAAGATATGTTGAAAGAATGCTTCATTTTTTTCTTCTTCCTCCGTGAATGATTTTACATCTTCCAATGTGTCTGCTGGAATTTCAAAACCCTTAAACAAGTTATAAAATCCTTGTTTATCATTATCAAAGTATGCTTTTGGATCAAAGATTACATCATTCACTTCGCGTCTTTTCGGGTGTGTAGTCCACATTTTATACAAATCAACAACATTCAATGTGGCGGGGTTTTGCCTAGTGCTATCCAGTCCTCCTTTGATAAGTTAGTCTTTATTCTTTTATTTTTGAAGAATGATTCCATTGCTGATTCCGTCTTGTAGCGGAACACCTGCTTACCTTTAGAATCAACATATTCTTCAATTATGGTCGGCTTTGCTAAGTTAGCAAAAGTGTATGATTTATTCATCCAAGCCAAAGCGGTATCTAACAACTCTGTAAATTTTTCTAAATTATTACATTCGCTGGCAAGTCGTCGTAAATCATCGATCGTATTAATGTTATGAACGATAGGGGGAGATAGTTCGTAAATTTTTATAGTTTTGCCTTCGCAATTACTATCATGGCAGTAGAAATACAATCCGTCTCTTCTCCATACTACATAGCAATTGTCGCTGTTATTTTCTTCTCCGTTTATGATACATACTCGTGTTCCTATGGTTTTTAGAATAAACATTCTCTGCTTTTTTTCAACAATTTCCACATTTGGTATTTTGCTGAGTATGATTTCGTGTATTTCTTCCAATGTGATATGTTGATATCGTTTCAAAGTTGTATATTCGGGAATTTTGATGTTGTAAAATGTATCGTCATCGGGTCGCATAATCAAATAATCGTCTATTTCTACATCTTGAAGCAGTTTCAGATTGTTTGTTTTTGGTGTGTATGAATACGGAAGCAGAACACGATCACTACCATCTTTATGAGAGTAGATAGTGCGGAAAGCTCTGTTTTTGTTATAAACAGAAATATCAAGTATAGTTCGTAATTCAATGTTCTTGTCGGCCCGTTCAAATGTGAAACAGAGGTCGGGATAATCTTTTTCAATCACCACTTCAACATATTTCCAGAACTCTTTTTGTGTTTCGCAGTTTTGAAACACCAATCCATTATCGTAAGAAAAATGGCACGACATTTTACCATTCTTACTCGCGTCCAAGTATCTTGCCTTTTTAGGATTATACTTCAAGCCTACATTAGCAAATACATTTTCCATAAGTGTGTTCCATCGCTCATACATTTTTTCTCGTGAGATTGACAATTCATCGCCATCAATGTCGGCAAACATTCGTTGGGGTTTGTTTTCCATTAATACTTCATAGTATTGTCTTTGTTCCTCGGGCGTCTTTTCAATCAATGACACGAAATCCTCTTGAAATGGCACAGTGGTGAATTGCTTGTTCCCCCACTTGATAAGGACCGCATCCTGCGGTTTATCTCTCAGTGCTTCTTCTTGTTTCCAATACCATTGCTCATTGGTCAGTGTCGGTGCGGTCATCTTATATAGTCGCTCGGATCTTTTTATAAAAATAAATTAATTATTCTATATATCCATATATAACACTATTCTTAATAGGTAATTATAATTTTTTATATATCTTTATACAAAAAAAAAATAACTTCTTTTTTTTTACTTATTCAAGCATCCACATTTAATAAATCCTTTGAATTGTCCGCAAAGTTCGCAATACTTTAATTTCTTTATGAGGCAGGTCTTATGATAATACTTGTCCCTGTTCGGATATTTTTCTACAATCTTTTTTGGAATTGCCCTATTGCTATTACAATAACAACAAAATTTAATGTTCGGATTGTCAAGGGTGCGGATAAGCAATGATAGGTCTTCGTTCATTTTATCATTCTTAAATCGCTTGATACATTCAGATCCCAGCACCATTTCGTTTCCGTTTTTTACATTTTTTATAATGTAATTCTTTGTAATCTCGTGTGAGCAACAACAATATTGTTGTTCCCCGTTTTCTATACTTTCCACAAGTTTCCAGTCGTTCTTGTTCCACTTTCCATCGGGCGATATAAATGAAACGGCATTGACCAGATTTAGAAAATAACTTCCGCTTACATAATCCAAATGGAGTTGTAAGTCTTCATATGTCCAATACGATCGGCGGTGAGAGGTGTCCATGGTTTATATAATAGTGTATATATTTTTTTATGAAAATATATAAAATAAATTATATATTATTTAACATGTTATTACGAAAAATCCTTAATTCAATTAATTCCGCTTTTTGTTTTTCATATTTCTCCTTCCGCAATAATTTTATCCTCTCTTGGTTCTTGTAATAGTATGCCTTGGCGTTCGCCCTATTCTTATCAGGATGCGCTTTCAAAAAGGCTTTTGCTCGTTCCCTTCTCCGTTGAACTACTTCTTCCTTAGTAAATTGAGGTGTCCTCGGCATTATGTGTTCCTTATATATATAATAATTATATTATTTTAATTATTTTAAATTGAAAATAGCCATTACCCGTGATATGTCTCTAAATGTTGTTAAAAACGACTTGGACAGTTGTTGTCAATAGTAGCAGTGTGAGAGAGGATATTTTTGTTTGTATTAATGTAGGCCAAGTGTCCGAGGCCAATACCCGCGGGCGGAAAATTATTTTTCCTATTTGTGAAAAATCGGGAGACGACAAAAAATTTTTCATTTCTTAATAAAAGGTTGGACAACTTGGACAAGTTAAAATATAGTTAATAGTAAGAAGAATAATATAATAAATATTGAAATTTAATAACTAAAAAGTGTCCAACTCTATAAAAAATCGCTTGGCCGTGGCCAACCATGGGGTTGGACACCCCTTAGGAGAAGACAATATCTCTCACCTGCTCTTATATTCAATCATTGAATTATGTATTAAGCATATACTATACATAGTATATATAATGAGTTCTACCATAGAAGAAATAAAGGCCATATTCAGTCTCCCTGATCCAAAGAGACAAAGATATAGAGCAAAGTATGTGGAAAATAATAAGGAAAAAATTAAAGAGCAACAGAGGAGATATAGAGAAGCAAATAAAGAGAAGATAAATGAACAACGAAGGGAATATTATAAGAAAAATAAGGATAAGGTTAAAGAGCAACAAAAGAAATACAGAGAAATTAATAAAGTAGTATTGGATAAATACAAAGGGGAATATCTCAAGCAGATAGAAAAAGAGAAGCAGAAAGAAACAAACCCTAATATTGAATATTTAAAATCCCTCGAATATTGAAAATCCCTCCAATTTTGATCGCGTTAGTGAAACTTATTTTTTTCCTTAGTCGCGTGGCTATCGCCCCCTCCCCCCACGAACTTCGTTTGTTGCCCCCCTCCCCCATTTGTTGTGTTTGATGATCATTTATGTATATGGACAAGTCTATTCGTATATCAAATACAAGCACAGAAAAGACGAAAAACATACACTGGAAAACAGAAACAGACCTATGTTTCACGAAAACATACCTTTGTTTTTACAAAAATACGACAAACTAAGCAGACTAAGGAAGATTTAGACAAAATAACGACAAAAACCATATAAACGAAGTTTATATACAATTTTATGAAATAAAATGGTGTTTTTGTCGTTATTTTGTCTAAATCTTCCTTAGTCTGCTTAGTTTGTCGTATTTTTGTAAAAACAAAGGTATGTTTTCGTGAAACATAGGTCTGTTTCTGTTTTCCAGTGTATGTTTTTCGTCTTTTCTGTGCTTGTATTTGATATACGAATAGACTTGTCCATATACATAAATGATATATATATATATATAACTTGATATATGTATATATATATCATAGTATATATACATATATATATATAGAGGCGCCTCTCTCTCTCTCTCTCTATATATATATAATATATATATATATATAATATATATATAATACTACTGTGACTAGTTTAAGTTATTAATACAAGAGAAAAATCTTATATATATATTATATATATATGTATATATATATTATTAATACAAGAGAAAAATGTGTTAATATTAATATTAATAAAAAAATATGATCTAACATTTTCAGCGAAAACAATATTAATCAATCGTTTAAAATAATTTGTTAGTTATGAGGCGCCTAATTCATATTATAATACAATATATATTACTGGGTACATTCAAGTGTCAAACTCAGCCATCGAATTTTAGTTAAGAGTCAGATTTCAGATTAGCGGTCAGATTTCGAATTACTGGTCAGAATTCAAATTAGTTCAATTTAACTGCTATATACGTCCGCAAAATCTGTATCATTTTTGCGAAATGTTACCGTTAAATTGAACTAATTTGAATTCTAGCCGCCTGAAATCTGACCCTTAACTCAAATTTGATGGCTGAGTTTGACACTTGAATGTACCCAGTAATACTATTACTGACGACATTCAAGAGAAAAAAAAGTAATATTGCTGTTGACATTCAAGACAACAAAAAAAATTGATTTTTCTGTTTTGGTTGGAATTTCAGTTTTGGTTGGAATTTTGATTTTGGGTGAAAATTTGAATTTTTCAAATTAACTGCTATATTCGTCCGCAAAATATCGTAAATTTTCGCGAAATGTTACCGTTAAATTTGAAAATTTGAATTTTTGTCACAAAAATGAAAAACTGTCACAAAAATGAAAATCTGACACAAAAATGAAAAACTAATTTTTGTTGTTGTCTTGAATGTCAACAGCAATAGTTTTTCGATTTTGCTTGGAATTTTAATTTTGTGTCAGTTTTTCATTTGTGTCAAAAATTCAAATTTTCCAATTTAACGGTAACATTTCGCGAAAATTTACGATATTTTGCGGACGAATATAGCCGTTAATTTGAAAAATTCAAATTTCCAACCAAAATGGAAATTCCAACCAAAATTAAAATTCCAACCAAAATCGAAAAACTATTTTTTTTTTCTCTTGAATGTCGTCAGTAATATATTAATACTGATATTATATTTATTATACCCATTAATAATAAATCAGTTTAATTAAAAGTGCTTTAGTGAAACATTAGCTACCTGACGTAACTGATGACGATGTCTGTCTATCTTTAACAATTTTATTAATAATTTTAATAAATGAGTAGGACCTCAGCCTGATTAACAGTAATAATAAGCGGCTGCCAGCCGCATTCAGATTCTAGGCTAGGCCCTTTCGTAGATTGATGATGACGCTTTATTTCTTTTCTGCTTATGTATCTTTTTGACACTAGACCTTTTCGTGCAGGATGCTTACCACTAGGGATGAGTGGGAAGCGTAAGAGAATGTAGTGAGTTCGTAAATTAATATTTTTGATATTAATACGCTGAAGAACTATGTGACAGAAACGTACGGACTACTATGATTAATTCATTATTTATCAAGATAAGCAATGTGCCATAGCTAACAACCCATTGAAGGGCATGGACAATACTAATCTGATCGAAAAATCACGAGTTAAGCCTACTATTTCAGTATTCACCCCCCCCCTCTCTCTCTCCTCTCCGCCGCAACAAGAAGATTCAATCTATTTTACCTGTGCAAGTCTTTCGCGATTCTTCACGCTGGCTTGTTTGTGGATCGGAGTGCTGCGGTCAAAGGTGCAGAAGTCAATGCCACTGAAATCTAGGCCATGACTTTTGGCTTCTGCTTCAAACTGCTCAATCTTCGAATGATCATCCCTGCTCACTACAGGGATGATGACCTTGCCTGCGGCTAGTGCCCAACGCACCTCTTTCCTACAGAATTCCCGCGAGAAGTAGCTATTCTTTCCGTCGTCGGTCACGATGGCGATGAATGCTTTCGATTTTTGTACTCCCTTTTCCATGGCCTTCTCGTCTCGCTTTTCCATCTCCACGTCCAGCCAGCAAGGCTTGCCCATCTTACCTAGCGATTTGAAGAGCTCATTCGCGATCACTACGGCTGCTTTATCTCTCTGAGTGTGGCTCAAGAAGAAGTCCCAACCAGCATCCGGCGCATACAGATTATGCTTGATTCCGTCTATGGCACAGACATAGCTCTTTCCCGAGGGCCATTCTTGGGCTGCTTCATTTCCCAAGCGTGTTCTGTCTTGTTTGCTCTGTTGCTTACTTTTATCACCATTCCCAGAAAGTTTAACCATGAACCTGTGTTGCTCAAGAAAGGCAGCATTGACTTTGGCCACAATGTCCTCCACACTGGCGTCTTTCAGCGCCACATCCTTGCGGTCGAAAGTACAAAAATCAAAGCCACCAAGATCTAGTCCTCGCTCGCTGCCCTTTCCTATGAGCTTTCCAATTTCGAGCTTGTCGTCTCTGCCCACGACAGGAACGATGACCTTGGCCGCGTCCACTGCACAGCGGATTTCTTCCTGGCATGATGGTTGTGAAAAGTAGCTCTTCTGTCCGTTGTCGGTCACAACTGCGATGAAGACGTTCGAAGTCCGTATCGCCTTAAGCTTTTCTGCACGATTGACGTTTCCTTTGTTGTCCTCCCCGTCCTGCCAGCAAGGGCTGCCTACCTTGCGAAGGGAATCATGCAGCTCACTGGCGATCATTTTGGCTTCTTCATCTATGTGTGAATAGCTAAGAAAGAAACTCCAACCAGCCTTTGCTTGCTGGCCACGCTCATCATGATGCCTGCTCAAACCCCAAAGCACGCTAAAGCCCTCGCGCCCGGTCGCCCAAGGCTGCTCGTCCAGCACCTCGCAGATCTCATTGCTAGCCTGCGACGTGTCCCTGGCAGGGCCTCGTCCTTTCAGAAGACAGTTCTGGCAAAGCAAATGTGCGACACAGGCCGACTCTTCTGCGCGGCCCCAGCGAGGAAGGCGAAGCACCGTGAGCACCTCTTGAACGAAGCTAGACGCGTAGTGACACAAAAAGCCCTTCGAACCCGCCACACAACTGTGAACCAACACGCACGGAATTGATTGCAATCATGCATGCAATCTATGCAAATCAACAGTTTGGATCTTTGAATGTGAGATGATAAATTATTCCAGCGCCAACATTGTTGCATGGATGCACAAGTACACCAAGCATCGCCAAGTTGTTTGCAGTTGAATATAGCTTGCAAATGCATGTTGTAGCTCATATAGCTAGACTGACAGGAACAGTTCACGTCCTTGCTCGTCCAGCACCGCACGGACCGCTCCCTTGTCGCCTGTGTGCGGCTGGTCCTCCTCTCGGAAACAGAACTCCTGTGTGCCGAAGTAGCTTGCCGAGCGCTGAGCACGCAAGTTGCACAGCAAGCACAAGATTTTCAAAGATTTCACATCAAAAGACAATACAAAAGAAAACACATTATCAGGAGAGATCCAATGTAGCTTCTTCACACCATACCTCAGGCCGAGCTTCTTACTTAGGAGTCGGGCGGCCAACACAGCCATGAAGCCTGGTGGGAATACCAGCTCTGAAGTCGTTCGCTGGGAGAACTTGACCCCCGCCGCTAAGCATAGTTCACCAAAACCGAAACCCAGGTCCCGAGGCGCGAAGATGACGCCGGAGTATCGCTCGCCCACGCTGCTGGGAATCATAACTTGATCTGCGCTGCTGATGTCGAAGGATGGCTGGCGGAACAGTGGAGGGGGCGATGCGGCTACAGCCTGAGAGTCTTCTGTAGGTTCTGGTGCTGGCGTCGCAGCAGACAACGGCTCCGGTTTGTGGCTGAGGGGTGCAATCACATCGAGAACTTGCAGGAATCGCGTCAGTGGAGATGCAAAGGAAAGATAAAACGGAGGATCTAGAGGGCCATAGGTCCCTTCCTATAACTACATTATGAAAACGTTCAATTTTATGCATCTGCAACTTGATAATCGATGGTGCACGCTAAGGTGTCGCGGTTACAACCTGGGGAACGTCTTCTTCCTTGGCAAGCTTTGGTCCAAATCTACAATGCAGACAGAGCCGCTTACGAGAAATCGACTCGGAGCAACCAGAGCACACATTTCTATTGCACTCGTGGCAGTAATGGTGTATGCTAGCCCACGTCCACGCCTCATTACAGACTTCACATTTGCCCATTTTGCTTTTTCTGCGGTCAGCTTGAGAAGCTCGCTTGGCATTTTTTTGGCGTCAATAGCAGCATCGTCTGCCGCTTCCGATGCCTCTTGTTCCGAAAGCGTAGGCACCATGGAGGCGGGCCAGCGTTCTTCCAGTAGAGCTTTCTGAATATCCTGGCGAGATACCCTTCCTCGGTTGGTCTTCAAGCCTGTGTCATGATTCAGAATAACGTGTCTCCTTTTGGATTGACCTTATGACTACTACTACTACTACTACTACTACTACTACTACTACTACTACTACTACTACTACTACTACTACTACTAAGCTAACAGCAACAACAATAAGAACATCAACGACTACACTAATAATATAATAAAAACCGTAGAACGGATGCCCGTGGGGCCGAACAATGACTGCCAGCGCAAGAGCAAGCCAAAGCGGACTGCACACAGGCAACACAAGTGCAATAGTAACAATAGTAATACGTAAATGCCAACTAAACAGCAGTCATCAAAAATGTTTTCGTCAAAGTCTACCAATGCATTGTGTTTCATATACTTGTCATACACACAGAGCAAGGAAAATGTGTTCAAGAAAGCTACAGATAGCAGTGTGGATCCCAAACTCTTCCTCTACAATCTCACGCTGATACACCCATACCCAGCGAAATAAAAATATTAACATAGCTGAATTTTTCAACTGACATTTTGTGTGAATCGAAAACAGAAGTAAAAGAATAATTGCAGTCATAGAGCCGGCATTAACCGAGCTCAATTGTAGTAACAATACATTGGGTGATTGTCTAGTGCACTCACCTGAGCACGAGCTCAGTTCCGAACTCCATCACATCGCCTTGGTAGATCAGTTCCCGAAGCACCAGCTGTATAGAAGAGCAACATCAATAATGAAACATAATGCATATACTTTGCATGAAATTCGTAACATTGTACAGGACGACGTAAGTTATACATATATATGAAATATTTATATATGTATGAGTAATAGATTTGTTCGTGGGTGTTGTTCAAATGTATGTAGCCACAATGAGAATTATGTCTTCACAATCACCTCAGGAGCGCTCGTGGGAAGAAGAGATTTTACTATCTCTAAAGCCTCTACATAGGACGCGTGCCACTTCGTCTGAAACATTTGCAAAACATCATTTCAAAATTATCAAGTCATTTTGACAATTTTATGAAGCTTGGTAGTAACTTGAGTTTCATGCTACCAGGTGTTTGTTGCGCCACTTTGCTAGCCCATCTTGAGCCACCACCAAAAACTCAGGCACGTTCGCAAGATCCGGGATGCTGCGCACACGACATGGCAATCAAGTACAAAATGCCATTTTTGCCCCCCCCCCTCCAACCTCGGCCCCCCGCCTGCAACCACCCCTCCCCCCCCCCCCCACACACACCCCCCCCCCCCACACACACCCCCCCCTGGTATGTACGCAGGTAGGTATGAAGGCAGGTAGGTAGGCAGGCAGGTAGGTAAGTAGGCGGGT
>WBZZ01004472.1:97500-102500 GCA_019918135.1 Paulinella micropora
TTGTCTGTGCTAGTAGTAGAAGAAGAGTTCTCAGATAGCGCGGGTTCAGCACCAGCTAGTTTGGCATCCACTTCTTCTTCTAAGTTGCAGCGGCAGATTTGAAAATGGTTCCATGCTGAGTCAACAAGCTGCGCCTTTTTAAACTGCTTCCGGTCGGCATCTTGCGTTGCAACACCGTGCATTCTGAGCCAGTCCTTTAGTTCCTTGACTACCATTTGGCTGGATGCAAACGCTTGCTTGTCTTGAAACGATGTAAGTAAAATGAAAACTTTGCGCCACGGATGCTCAACATTTCCAAAAGCCAAGTCCTGCTCCCTCTTTTCTTCCTCAGTAAGCTCCTGTGCACCGCGCCATCGTGGGTGAGCGGGAGCCTTTCCCTCGTTAACAAAATATGTGCGTGGTAAAGAAAGAAGCTCGTCAGGTGTCAAATGGGTAAGAGCGTTTATCTTTTCTTTACGGTTAGGAGGCAACTCCATCCAATTCATCGGCAGCTCATCAACCAGTCGGAATTCTGCTTTGTATTTTCCACACTTCATATGAGCAGGGCGTCCGGGCAAACCACCGTCGAAGTAGTCGCCATCAATTTCGATTCTTGTCAGGTTTCCAGCCGCCAACATCTCCTCCACATGCGCAGTCTCGTCCGGCTCTAGGTACTTGCTCAAAGATCGAATATCCTTTTTCAAACGTGGGTTGACGAAGTATCCCACAGGAAGCTTGCGAGGCATATCAGCCGCTGCAATACATCCAACGCCCCGGTATTGCAATATATACAACACATGCACGTGAGGTGGGGGGGGGGGGGAGGGAAGGGAATAATATAATACAATACCGGGGCGCTGAATGAACAGTTTCACTGATGCTCCTTGGGGATTATCCTTCTCTCCATGAAATTCCTCCTGTGCGTCTCCCATTGTTTTGAAATCCGCAGTCGGTAACTGATCAGGATCCTCGTTCTTGGTGATGCGCCAGGCCAGAGGCCTGTTGTAATTCTTGAAGCTTTTGTTCATACATGGACTGAAATACGTCATCCAGTCGTAATTACATGCAAGAACAACCAACACAAAGGTCGATCTTTGTTTTTTGAAAGCAAGGATAAGTTTTAACAAAGCTTGAGCGATATTGGTTGTGAGGAAGGTGCTCTTCCACCCAATATCCATCACTCTGAATGACTGATCATTCCCGTCATGGCCGTGCCCAGGTGGCTTGCGATGAGATTCTACTTGCCAACGGATACCACGGTCGACAACATTAAGCCCGATAAAGCCTAGCATAGCCCACGCAGTGTTATCACCGGCGCCGTCCCACTCCAGGAATAACTTCCAAGCTTGCATAGTGCGAGGATGCCAAAGCTCCCAATGCAAAAGTGATGCAAGCATGGTGATATTACTGTTCACGCCATGCTCCACTGCGCCTTCCAGGTACGTGAAAATAAAGTTAGTATCGGTAGTGTAACAAGTGTTGATACCGACACACAGGCGAAAGACCATTTTCCCTTTAAAGTCTTTAGCAGCACGGCGACAAGATGGAATCCGCACAGGCGGCTTCATATCTGCAGATATAACAGTAGCATGGAGATCTTCTTGCGCACCCTTCTTGCGTTGCATGCTCGCTACACGGCACGTTCTGTGAATTTTGTGATGAAGGCGGCTCTGGCGGCGCCAAGTCTGAGCTGCTGTGTCACTCAGGAAACCTCGGGCATGCCGAACCGCAAGCCTCGTGCAGATGTCGCATTTGGAAAAGTCTCCCGCTGCAGCACAAAGATGTAGTGAGTAATGATGAATGCTATGCTATGCTAACGATTCAAACATCAATCAATTATATGCATATTACCTCGTACAAACTTGACGTTTGAGAAATCCGCTTTCCAAACTTTGTTGATTGTGTTGTCTGTTGGAGGCTTATCAGGATTCACTCTCTTAGAAGTTCCGTACCGTAGACACACTTCTTTCCAGTTGTCCCGAACATACTTTTGCACTCCGGCGTCCTCAGCCATTTCTTGTAGCCTCCATACACCGTCGCTACATATCTCGGGATGACTGTTTGCGAATTTTTCACATAGCAAAATTGCAAC
Source organism: Paulinella micropora (assembly GCA_019918135.1). NCBI lineage: Eukaryota > Cercozoa > Imbricatea > Euglyphida > Paulinellidae > Paulinella > Paulinella micropora. The sequence goes on from WBZZ01004472.1 coordinate 99,572, forward strand.
AAGATCTTCTGTTTCGGGAATTGCGGTTGACTTTCTGGCAAAGACCTTCGTGTTGTTGGCAAGAAGCTTGTGTGCTCGAGATAAAACTGCGTCGCTGATGCCGTGGATGCGCTGCCAAGCTGTTCTGCAGACAGCCTCCGTTAGGTACATATATTGAAACGAACCAATTTTAGTTTGGAAGGATTCAAGCTGAGCAGCTGTCCACGTGTAAAGCTCACTTAGTGACGATGCTGCGTTCTTCGCTCGCGTGTGTAGCACATCGCGCGTGTCGATGAATGAGTAACACTTCCACTTTTGACAGCAAACAGACTTCACTTCTCTATCCAGGTCTGCGAAGGTTATCCCCAACAACTTCTTGAGCGCTTCCTGTCTCTGTAACTTCACGTTTCCTTTGGTGCGGTGTTTCATTTTGTAGGGGCGAGTGGGATTTTTGCGTGCTCGTTGTACAGGAAGTGGTGACAATTTCATCAGGTCACATAACAGCTCATTTGATTCCATCAGCTCGTTGTAGTTGCCCAGAATACTAGATTCCGCACCAACATATTCGTCGTCGACCAGAGGGGGGAGCCTAGTATCGCTAGGATCGGTAGGTTCACGGTAGCACTTCGAATCATTATCCGAATCGCCTTCGTCAACGCTCTAAACAAACCACAATAGCTACCAACTTTCGCAAGCAAGCAAAAGAGAAAGAGAATTACCAAAGATCCAGTAGGAACAAAAAGTCTCCCACTATTATCTTTGAACTTGACCGGACTACTCTGCGGCTCCTCCCTCTGGTCCACGTCAGTATCGATGTCAGAACCAAGTACCTGTAAATAAATCAAATAAGAAGCTACCTAGTGATTGATTTTATTTATTTATTACCTTCGTATTACTAGAGCTTGATTTTTCCAGCACAACTGTAACGCTAGAGCTCGCCCTTCGCAGAAGAGTATTCTGACTTTCTGCAGCTGAAACAGAAGTAACGCTGTTGAGCAACTTCATTTTCTGCTCTGTTGACATAGATAAAGATCTTGACACCGGCTGCGAAGTTGCGCATCCATCGGAAGTAACACTACTAACCGTGCTCAAAAGCGCAAGCTTCTCTTCGTGCGTCAATGACACTAACTTCAAAGGAATAGGATGCTCTTGCTCAGGAACAATGAAACACACATGGCCAATGTCCGTCTCGTACAAAAATACCGGAATTTTAGCGCGTTGCTTGGCAGCTTCTTTCAGCCAGTGCGGGTATGCATCGCTCGGTAGCGTAGTGATGCTTAAATCCGGATTCGGCGCATAATTGAGCAAAATCTCTTCATCTTTGCCTATTGCAGTGCTCACCGTGACGATTGGAGTCCCCTTGCTGATCTGGAAAAGAATGCACGTAACAATCATGTATGTATGATGTATACGCATGTATATATGTAATAATGCATGTGCATTTGCATGTTTTTTTATTTTATGTATGGCGACTGTCACATTACTAGTTACGCATGTGAATTGTAGCAATTTTCATATATGATGTACTGGTTATTAATTTACCTTCACGTTAGGTCGGGGAGTATCGTCAAGCTTCTCAGGACTCGAGTTGAATCCTTTTGATGAAGAATTTATTAGATGCAAAGCATTTCTGCTTGAAGGGGAAATAAAGTGAATGGGATGCATGCCAGTTTGAAGTAAGTTCCCAATTTTCATAGTAAAATGCTCTGATAAAGCAGTACTACGATCAAGATTCAGAGCACGTCCGCCCGCTTCCAGGATCCCAAGCTCGAAGGAAGGAGGAAGGTATATACTGGCAAAAACTCCGTAACCACCATCGCGGTGGGCCACGTAAATCGGCGCTTTGGCAGCCCTCAGCATGCCTAGAGAGAGAGAGAGAGAGGGAGACATTAATGTTTGTGTCTTTGTCTCTCTCTCTCTCTCTCTCTATCTCTCTCTTTTTCAGCGACAACAGCGACAACAGCAACAGCAACAGCAGCAACAGCGATAACAGCGACAACAGCAACAGCAACAGCAACAGTAGTTTTGTTAGGTGAGTGCACCAAACATCATGCCCCCCCCCCCAGCATGAGCACCACCAGCAGAGTAAGGCATGGTTTGTGTGAACAAAATTTTTTCAGGAAGCGAGAGTGGAAGGGGAGCTAGCCCCAGTCATGATGTTGATGCTGATATTTAGTTTACTTAATAGGAGCAAGTAGTTTTGTTAGGTGAGTGCACCAAACATCATGCAACCCCCCCCCCCCCCAGCATGAGCACCACCAGCATGGGACACTCCCTTTACCCTCCTGATAACTCGCGCTAGTTGGCTTGAAATAGGTTTAAAAAATGAACTTACATCAAATGCGAATTACGCAATCAAAGTAACGAAGTAAGTTCATTCTTTAATGCCATGTGCAGCACAGGGCCACCCCCCCCCCCACCCCCGCATTTTCGCACGTCACTGTCTGACTAGGCCATGGCTTGTGGGAACCAGGAGGAATTGGGAGCTCATATTTGCACTGTAGGTAGCCACAGCATCGATCTTGATGCTGGTGTAATGTTTTTGGAATTCAGATAAATATTGAAGTTGGGGGAGTGTCCCATGTGTGACCCCCCCCCCCCCCACATTTTTTAAGTGTTGACAAAAGTTTGTGCAGAGCTTTCTCCACAGACCATCTTGTACGTAACAAAAGAAATGGATTCCCGCCTAATCTGGTCTATGTAATAGGCGGGAATGCTGTTACATCTTCTCAAAATACTTTCCTCGTAATACAAACTCTGCACAAACTTTTGTAAAAAATCAAGTCATAGACATAGGTTTATCAAACTGCTCGCTTGTGGCAAATAGATTCAGTTGGGTTGTCAAATATTAGGAATTAATATGTATGGCTTCAACAAACATTTGACTGTAGCTTATCTTACCGTATCACTTGATTTGTGAGGAGGCAGGGAGGAATTTCAACAATCATGG
>WBZZ01004472.1:107500-151566 GCA_019918135.1 Paulinella micropora
TGCTTGTAATTGTTTGGCATTGCTTTTATTTTGTTGTTTTTGTGTGGGGGGTGCACTTGTAGGTTTGCGGGTGCATATGCGCTACTACTAGCGAGATAACCAACGTTTAAAGATATTTTTGAATGCAAGGATAAGTTTCTAACTTACTGAACTTAGTAATCTTAAATAATAATATTATTACACCTAGATTTGTGTTATTAATTGAGAATTCAACTAATCTCTTTACTTGCATAGTCAAAAACCACCCCCCCCCCTCCCCCTTCCACTACCCACGTGAATCCCCTATCACAGCGGCGGCAGGGATTTTTTGAAGTAAAAGCAGCTCATAATGTAGGAAAATACTAAAAACAAATAAAACAAAGCAAAAAAACCAAGCTGTGCATTTTTGTCGCTTGTTTCCAGCATAGTCTTGTCGTCGCCGGCATGAAAAAAGTGGAAAAATTAGGTGTCAGACCGGTTTCTGTCCACCTCCGGAGGTGAAGTCTAAGTGGTTGACTATTAATAAAAACATGTTTTAATATCATTTTATTATGTTCTGCAACTAAATACTGAATTTCCCTTCATTTGCACAAGTTTTCTGAAAGTTGCTAAAAATCTTGGAAAATTTTCGGAAAAAGTGATACCCCCATCTTTGCCGAATGGTTAGTTATTAGCCTCCGTCATATATTTATACATAATTCGTCTGCTGTATGCTAATATAAATGCCCCGTATTGAGTGGGTTTTGTAATTTTATCTTCTATTATTTGTTCGTCGCGCGGTGTTCCAGAGATAAGCCATAATTCACCATTCGCCTCATCAAATTTCTCAATATCTGTTATCACATGTTTAGCCCAGAATTTCCAGTATTCGTGATTTTTAGAAATATATTTACTCACTGAGTTTATCGGTCTTTGAATTGTCTTTCCATATAAAGCATTCATAAATAACTTCGCCAATAAATACTGCGGTGTTCCTTTCTTTGAGTTTTGTTTTTTCTTAAATAAGTCCGATATATACTCTTTGAATACTGGTTCGGCTCCTTCTGTGTAATATCCACGATTGATTTTGACTTGGTAGCCGAGTTCAATCATATCTTCAATATCTATGCTTGTAAGCCATTGGTCTTTCATATCCCTTAACTCCCATTTTAAGCAACCTTTACTATCGCGAAAAGGCACACGTGGGTGTAATAGATTTTTTGGAGAAATGTAATCAACATTATATATTCCAAGTTTCCCTTTCATTTCTCCTTCACATTCATTTATTTCACCCGTCATATAATTTTCAAGCATTGCCGTTGGATAAAGACTTACAACATCCGCATCAATAAGATAATCTACAACCTCATCAAAGCCAATTTCACCATTTATGTATTTTTGATATTGTTCTGAGATAAATCTCCTTTTGCTTGGGTAAGTTCTAGCACCATATACAGCCTTTCTGAAATCACTTTCTTGATTTACTTTTGGGAGATATATTCTATATTTTTTACGTATCTTCTTTTTCCAAAGATTAAAGGTTAAAGAAGAAGTAGAAATAAATTCAGAAAGATTTGTTTTATGTTCTTCGTATATCGGCTTATTTAGTGTTTCGTATAGTTCCTTTAATCCCATAACATCTTTTTCTAAATACAATAAACATTCTTTTTTCATATCATCTCCTATTTCTTCCCATCGTTTCGCTTTTTCATGGTCAAAATCACCTTTTAAAACATTACATCCCAAACTTTCAAGGTTCTTTTTAAGGCTTCCTTCTGTGTGCTTAGACAAGTCCCAAAATTTCATATTTTTATATTCCATTGAAATAATGGCACCATTATTAATCAACGGAGTGTCTTTTATTTTTCTTTTAATAAATTCTTTTTGAAGAAAGTAATGGTCAAATTTACTTCCATTAAAAGCATTAACATATGATGTTGCCTTTGGTTTCTTCTTTTTTAATTCCTCCGCATATTGAAAGATTATGTCAATTAGTTTTGAAATACAATCATCTCCAGCGACATATTTAAAACCGATATCCGCAATCGTATAACCTGCTATATACGCGGTATGGATTTCAGCCTCATTTCTATATGTTTCTAAATCATAATGAAAAATCTCATCTTGATTGTTATATTTCATTTCAACAAATCTGGTCAATAATCTTCTTTTATCTTTAAACATCCCATCAACATATGATTGTCTGTCCTCATTACAAGTATGTTTAACAAAGTATGTTTTATAACAATCGGGGCATTTCTTTTTGTTTCTGGTTATAAACCCTAAATAATGATTTTCTTTGAGATAACAAAGCACATCAGCAGTAATTAAAGGGTCTTCATAATTTTTAAATGTATGTTTGCTTGTCGCATCAGTCAATTCAAAATATTTCCCTTCAATACAATATTTTTTTAAGATCTCATATCCAATTGAAAGCGGAATATATGAATTATTTTCAAGGTTAAATTCGCTTCTAATATCATTACAAACCTTTTTATTAAGTTTTGATTTACCTTTCACAGGTAAATTTAATATATCCTTAAAAACATAGAAGAAACAATTATTATCCTTACTCCTTGGATTAATATGAATTCCTTCATCTGTTTTATGTTTATTGTCATGTCCTGAAAGATTACATCCGCCTCCGTCTTCCTGAATAAACTCAATCCTCATAAATTGAATGAAGCGGTCGTATCCATTAGCACTTGCTTCTAAATTTTCCTCATTGTATTGATAAATAGCATTAAATAAATTTTCAATGTCCTTTATCCTTACCGCATTGAAAGTTTTCCATCTATAAAACTTTTCGTCATCAATATCAGTAATATAAGCAAACTTAACATGGATACTCGCATTCTCTGTCATACCTCTGCTTTTAACATCTCTTACCGCTCTCATTATTGTATAATCTATCTCATCCATATCATAGAAGTTGATATCGAGTTGTTTAAAGCGGTATGTGAGTGAATTTAAGGCTCTATTTCGCACTGGTCTTAACTCAATAAGTTTAACCTCTCGCTTCTTCGCTTCCTGTGTCTTAGTTTCCCTTAAGTTCGCTCTAGTCTTTGCCAGTTCTACATTTTCTTTCGTTGGTCTGGGTGGTAAAGGTGGTGGCATTATATCAATGGTGATATAAAATATTAGAAAAATATTAAATTGTTTTACCTTATATATATATATATAAATTGTTTTACCTTTAATATGAAATTCATTTTTTTCGTTTTTTTGTTTTTTGTTTTATATTCCTCTCGCCTTCATTTCTTCGTATTCCTTAAGTTTTCTATTTCGTTCTTTTAATTGCTCCTTCCTCTTTTGATTAATTTCGTCCTTATTTCTCTTGTAATATGCAAGAGCCTTTCGGAGTTAGCCTTTCGTTTGTCCTCAGGTGTGAGATATTTCTTGTGTCTCCCCATGGTATATATTATTAGTAATATAATTTTACTCTTTAACATAAAAATTAATTCATAAGTTGAATTAACTATAATATCTTTCTATGTCATCATGTCTGCGACATATACGTTCAACTTTATGACCGCCTATCATAATCACATCTCTCTCAGCGAAGAAATCTCTATGAAACTCTGATTTTTCGTGTGTGTATTTGCTGTATATTCCGATGGTCTTACCACAGACACATGTATATTTCTGTTTTCTTCTTTCTTTGATATATTCCGATTTTTTCTGTTTGCGAGATTCATTTTTTCAAAATGGACTTTATGTATAGTAAATAAACTTATTTTATTTTTGGATAACTTGGGTTTTCGGTCGGTGTGTTTTTTTTATGTCTTGATAAGTTCGCTCTTGAAACCTCCTCCCCGCATTCACATTTTATTTTTTCGGTTGCTTTCTTGTTCCTTTGCTCTCTATTTTTTTGTTCGTATAATTGTTTAGAATTAGGTCTCAAATAGTCCTCCATTTTATAGTTTTATTTTTTCGTTAATCTTTATAAGGAATAACGAAGCGGTTCGTTAATCTTTATTTTATTTTTTGAAGTAGAGGAAGAGAGATTTCTTTGTTTTGATTGCTTGTATTGATTGAAAATTTGATTTCGTTATTTTGCTGTTTTGATGCTTAGTATTGAAAGTTCGCCAAATCAATAGGAAATGCTTAAAATAACCCGAAACGATGTCGTGAATTTGCAAAAAAATTCATGACCAGTTTCGGGTTATCAACTACTCCACTCCACTAGGCTCGACGCAAATACGATGACAAGCATTGGAGATATGCTGCGCAACGCACTTAGGGAGGAGACGCGGGCGGTCACTGGTGATTTCGCGAGGCTGGACTGACAAGGTGCAGGGGATGATCCAAGCTACCAAGCAGGAATCGAGCCAGCGCGACTCGAAGCTGATCGACAAGCCATCACACCGCCGTTACTTCATCGTGGCGAAGATCATTTTGCAGATTCTGGAGAGCAACGCATATGTGCGAAAGAACGAGAAGTTGGCGGACGCTATCTCTATGGCGAACGCGCTGGCCACGCTGGCTATGGATATGGGTGGCCCAAACCCAATACAGGTGGAAGATGCAGAGGCCAAGATGCTACTGGTGGGTAAAAAGCTAGTGATTGCGGACGAAGTGGCCCCGTATCTGGAGCCGATTCGCCCTACTACGACCAACTCGAGGGCGACCGACCCGCGTATACGTGGTGGACGTCACATTGTTCAGACTGGCTGCACTGGAGGTGCCTGCTCTGATTGCCTCTCGCGCCAAGATAATCTTGTTTTGTGTGTCAGTGCTTGCTAGGCGATGCAAGGACAGCAGTATCCTGGCAATGTCTCTCAAGGGTGGACATGTTAGAGGAATTCAAATTTTTGTGGTTCTGAATGTGGAAAAGGCAGTGCAAATATTCCGCCCGAGCTCCCACGCTCCTGGCGCCAGCTTTTTCTGGTACTGGGTTGAGCTTTTTTGGACAGGATCTTCCCACCTTCCTTTTTGCTAGAATTTAAAAAGACGCTCTCACATTCGAAAAGCGGTTCTCAAGAGTCCCACCAAAAAACGCGTTGCACGATTGCGCTGAAGTGATGGAGACCGACCTGGACATCACCATCTTGCCATCTGTGGTGCTGCGTCTTCTAGTGATCCTCCACTGTCTATCATCGCAAGAGGAAGAGCTTTGGATAGCAAGCACTGGAAGCCAAAGCAAGAGGAAATCAGTCAGCGTATTTTTCCAAAAATTGTTTGCGTTGCAGCTCTGCATTGATTACGTGGTTTATGTTCCGTTGTATTGTGTGCCTTGCACTGCCAGCCAGACTGGTACGTATCGACAGCATCGCACACCAGGAGGAATTCGACAACCTGTTTGATTGCATGGACCCAAACTGTCTGTGACATTTTATCTCTTTTGTCCACCGCAAATTATTTTTATTATTAATTACAAAGCGTTGTTTGTTTGTTTGGTTGGTAGCTACCAAGGTTGAATTGCTGCGGCAGTTTAAGTATTGGAACGATCGTGTGCGAGACATTGCACGCCTTCGCATCAAGTGTATCCAGTCGGACAAGACTCCAACTACGCGCGGCACCCCTGCTGGTGGTTTTACATCTCCGTCGATGTGGCGAGGAGCAAACTATACCATCAAGGCCCCCAATGCACCGTGCCTCTGAATTCTCAAGATAATCGTTCTCTCTCTCTCACACACACACACACGCATCTCTATCTCCATCTGTCAGGACCAGAAGGAGGCTGAGCCGTAACGAGGCTGCCAGCATCCTGAGATCAGGATTTGAGGTTACTTTCTTTCTGAGCAACCAATGTCTTTCTTGTAAGCTGTGTTTTCTGGTTTTTCACCAACTTGTTTTGTTGTTTGTGTGAGGCCTTGCTTCGTCGGATCAGCGAAAGCCAGGAAGTTGTCAGCGATCTGGATGCGCATCAGCAAGCACGTGAACGCCAGCGCGTAGGCCCTGCGCAAAGTGTTTACTTCCAGGAGTTGGCGTCCGGGTTCAAGGAGCAACTGGGCTAGGGGAGGGCGACACTCCAGGAGAAGAAAGTACGTATACCTGCCGTTGTTGGCCGCAAGTTCGTAGAAAAGTTGTGGCAAGCAGGACAATCTGCCCAAAACAAAAGAGGAAGGAGCAACACTTGGGGGATCAGAGGAGTCTGCGTGTGCCCTGGATGCCTACAACCCCGTTCGCTCCAAGCCTGATTGGAAAACTGCGTTTTATAAATTAACAGGGTGTGAGCGAGACGAGGAAGAGAATGAAGAGGAAGCTCCCCGTATCAAGAAGAAACTTCGTTTACTTCATAATCCAGCAGTTGAGCCCATTCTGGATTTCGTAATGGAACCATCTTTCTCCCCCGTCGCGTTGCGTTCTTCCAGTTCTCCCCACCCCAACTCGAGACTGCTGCAGTCAAATCTAAACGTGCACTTGGTTCAAGTACTACCGCAACTGATTCAGTAAAGGAGCCTGCCGTTGATGCAGTGAAAAAGGAGAGTGCTCTTGATATACAGTGCCGCATTTGTCACGAAGACGTCAAAGACCTACTGATGCAGCGAGCAGGAAGTATTAAAAAAAAGATCAGCACAGGTCAAATGCTGTGGCAATTATTTCCACCGAGGATGTCTGGAACAATGGTGGCAAGCGCAAAGTGACGATGAGGATATCAGTAGCTGTCCATGGTGCAAGGAAGTAACTGCGTGCTACTGGACGTCCATCATGTACGGAAAGGAAACTATCCACTGGATGCCAAAAGGCGACGTCTGGCACTATTTCGTCTAATGAAACGACAGAAGTGGTTGATTTTACAGGAGACGACGAGCAGGAAGCTACAGCTGTTCTAGAGTCAAATCTGAGCCGGTATATGCACCGGAAGTCGGTGATCCTGTAGAAGAAATCAGTGAGTCTGCAGAAGGTCATGGCAAAACAAAATGAGGATTATGAGCAGGCGCTTGTAGCAGATTTGGCGGCTGGGAAGGTGAAACCAGCAAATGAAGAAGAAGAGCACCTTTCATGGGCAATCGGAGCATCTTTGGCAGAGGCAAATGCACTTGTAGCAGATTTGGCTGCTGGGCCCGGAGTCGCCGGCATGCATCCACCTGAACAGGAAACAGTCTCTGAGAACAGAGAGAAAAAAGCCAAGAAAATGTACGTGAGCTTTGCGCAGCGCCTGGTTCGGCTTGGGGAGGTTAAGTCTAGTAAATATAGTATATTTCTTTCCTTCATTTCTGTTTTGCAAAAGTCGAAGTCTGCAGTGGTCGAGGCATCGCCGCATGTAAATGCAACTATGTTCCAATTCTAAGTTTTTTTTCTTGTTTTTACAGGTGGTATCAAGTAGTACTTCAAACAGTCAGGATCCAATCAGTCGCACTTGCCCGTTCCCGACTCATCGCAACCGTCCACCCGGCGTCCTGAGGAGGAAGGTTTGGCACAACTGTATACTGAATACGAAGGCTGGCCGCCGCAAGTGGGCTCATTTGTGGCCACCATGGAGGCTGAGGGAAAAGATGAAGTGGCGGAGCACATGCGCCATGGTCATATTCGCGCATGGAATTTAGGAAAGGTCGAGAAGGTATACGAGGAGGAGGGCACGCCCATGGTCAGTTTGATTTTGTATGGAACCTCTGATAGTAACACAATCACTGGATGCTATGTGCCTGCACGTCGACTGAGAAGTGGAGCTTGGTGTTTTCGCGTGAACGGAAATAATGAAAAAGCGGGAAAAGAAATTTACACTTGGTCTGAATGCAGTGTGTTTGAGATCGGCGTGAACTCGCAATACAAATTTGATTGAGCCAGTCAATCGGCCATCAAACATTTTTTGAAAGAGTTAGATATTCCATTCATGCAGCAGGTGCAGTGGGTGTGAGTCAGGAGCACGCCGCTGCAGCTCTAGGCTAGTATCGTTGGCAACTGTTGGAGGTTCTGCAAGGTGTTCGATGTAGCCCCTAGACCAGTTGCTGAAAGTCAGTTATGTACCTCAGTTATGTACGTCTCAATCATTAAAGTAGTAGTCAATGTTATTATTTATCCATTATATTAAGTATATTCAGTAGTGCGAGTGTATTAATGTTAATAACATCCCAGGTTCAATAAAGGAAATCGGAAATGAGTGTGTGAAAGCACCTTCCTACCTTGATTATTATTAATAATAATTATCATATTGACAATAATATACGATAATAATAATAATAACAACAATATTAATCATAATAATAAGTAACTTTAATATTTTGATATTAATATTAAACCATATATTAATATTTAATAAATATTAAAGTGTGAAGTTTTCCATACAGATCAAATTTTTTTTTAAAAAATCTATCATTTTTATGATATCTAAGTTTTAATACAAGTTTATCTTTAAAAAATACTCAATTTGAATGTCGACAATAATATTGCTGTTGACATTCAAAACTACCAAAAAAATTATTTTTCAGTTTTTGTGTCTGATTTTCATTTTTTGTGATAGTTTTTCATTTTCATTTTTGTGACAAAAATTTAAAATTTCCAATTTAACGCTAACATTTTGCGAAAATTTACGACGTTTGCGGACGAATATAGCAGTTAATTTGACAATTTTAAATTTCCAACCAAAATTCAAAATCTGACACAAAAACTAAAAACTGTTTTTTTTGTTGTCTTGAATGTCAACAGCAATATCGTAACAATCTGAAGTCACTCATAAAATAAACATTGTATGGAAATTTTCCTCTGTTTCTCAGAGTCGGAAATTTTTTGACAGAAAAGAGATTTAGAGAGAAATGGAGGGGGAGGGAATTTTTACTGATGCGCTTCCTGGTGTTATAATATTGCTTTTGCTTGAGATGTTTTGGGTCGAGGGACATGCATACAGGTAGGGGCCGCTGCAACGGATTTCTTGAGCTGAGGGAATACTACGTGACTCATGAGCTGTTTTGAAGTGGGGCACGGGTTGCTGTGAAAAAGGTGTTTTGGGGTTTGACAGCTCACAGCTCAAGGTAGGGGAATGTGGGTTTTCATGGGGTATGGGTGTCTGGCTTGGATTTCTAGATATGCGGGTATGTACAGGGGGCTCAGTATGAGGCATTGTTTTATTGTATGGGGGAGCGTGTTATTTTCTGTTTGTTTGGCGATGGGGCACGTGTTGCTGTGTGACACAGGTTCGGGTCAGGGACACTCTCTCTCACACAGCGTCGGAAAATTTATGGAAAACTGTTCAGACATATAAAATTCTATTATGTGTTGGTGTTTTATGGTGTTTTTTGGTGAGTTTTGGGGGCTGAGAGCTCATGTGTTATGGTGACTTGGGGGTTGGGAGGTATGGAAACGGACACAGGAAACGGAAGGTTTTGTTGGGAAGTGGACGTTTTGGGGACATGGATGCTTGAGGAAGAAAGGGTACACATTGTAAAAATGGAAGACAATAAATGATAAACTGCAGCTGGCAGGAACTTACAAGAGGAAGAAGTTGGAACATGCATGGTTGGAGGACGGAAAGGTCGGTAGGTCAAGGGGGGTCAGGAGGGACACTTTTACGGAACGAGGAAGCAAACAGACGGGTTCCTATTCAAGGGGGTATGAAAGGGGACTAGGGCCTATAGGGGAACTTGAACAAGGGTCGGAATTTGCAGGATAAGGGGGATTTTTGAGGGGGTAAGACAACGCCATCATGGCACAAAAAGGGGACGACAAAAGAGGCTGGTATAGCGGACAAAAGGCGACAAAACCGCGCCAACTCAAAAGGGAGAATTTTTGGGGTTCTTTGCGGGCTTTTTCCAAGAGATGAACTATTGACGGTGTTGGCCATATCACACACTTGCTGACGGTTTATATGGAAGGGAAGTACAGACACAGACAGGGTGGAGATGCGTAGAGGAATATGAGGAGAGAACTGGAAGGAGATTGGGGATGGAGAAAATAGAGTGTGGGGAACTTGAAGGGGAACTTGAAGGGGGTGTGAGACTTGGGACAAGATTGGGGGAAAGGACTTGGGGGTGTAGGGGGGTATCCATGGGAGACACGTGGAGGATCATGGGACCTTTTGCCCCTACTTTAGGTTTATGATGGAGGAAAAGAAGTCTGAAAAGGAGGGAAAAGGCGAGGAGGAACAGGGACAAACGGATCGTTGGCGTGAGGCCATGGGAGGAGGAGAACGATGAGGGAGAGAAGGGGATGTGGGCTCGAGGGGAAATAAGAATAGGGAAGAATATATATAAACACGTGGACGAGGCGGCTAAGGAATATGAGGTATTACGGGAACAATTGACGGAGTGCCTGAAGACAAAGGATGTATGCCGACACGAAATCGGATTCGAGAGGGTACGACGGTCGATGGAACAAGCGGAGGCCTCGAAGATAGCGATGATGACGTTGGCCACAATGAGGCGGGAACGATATGTGGATACACAGAGGAAGAGGGAAATCAGAAAAGCCAGCAAGAAGGAAAAACTGGAAAGGGATGAAGGGGAAGGTATAAAGGAGGAGGAACCCAACAAGAAGGCTAGAAAAGGGGAATAGAGGACAAGAGGGAAGACTATATATACTCCCCCTACTTTAGGTGTGTGACACGATTATGGCCTCGGTTGAGCAGGAAGAAGGAGAGAGCAAGGCAGAGGGGGCTGAGGCGTCCGGTGAAGGGCCAGTCAGGGAGGCGAAGAATAAGGGTATGTCGGAGGACGACATAGACGACGATACGTTATGGGACGAAGGGGAATGTAGGATTGATAAAATGTCTACGACGTCAGAGATCAGTTGAAGGGCATAGCGGCGACGGCGGCAACCTTTGCCACTCGAAGCCCAGGATCGAGGCACTGCCAGGCGGTAGTTTGGACGAAGAGGCACAAGGAGCAGGTGGAGGTATGGAAGGGGTTCGAGACACTTTTGTTGCGGGAAAGAAAGGTGGCGGAGGCGAGGAAGAGAGGCTGGAGGAGGGGAAAGAAGAGAAAGAAAAGAAGAGCTATTGGCAAGAGGCATGGATCGGGGAAGAAGGGTTCCCAGATGCGGAATTATTTGGGGAAGAGGAAATAAGGATGTTGACTCGGATATATACAAACAGGTGGAACAAAGGTGGGATATATACGAGAAGAAGAGGAGAGAGGTCGAGGCATTGGAGGCCGGGGGAAACGAGAGGCAGGAGAAACTCCTAGAGTTGAGGGCGGAGGTTGGAAGTGAGAGAAACTTTTTCGAGACCTTGGAGGAATTGGCGAGGCAACGACGCAAGAAGTTCTTGACAACCCAATACAAGCAAGATATATGGACTCTAGAAAGTATGGGGTTTAGCTCGATGAGGAGGCCGAGGGCAAGGAAGCTCGTAAGAGACAGAGGAGGGTGTAGCACGTTGAAGTGCGGTATATATGGTTGCCCCTACTTTAGGTATGGAAAAGGGGGGCAAAGAGGAGAAGGAGATGTCAAAGGGGGTTGAAGAGGACAGTGGAGAGGAAACGGAGGAAAAAGAGGAATATGACTGGTGGGAGAAACTTGGGCCTTGGCTCCTTCAGTGTGAGGCGGAGTATATCTTGGTGAATAAACTAATGGAGACAGGGGGTTGTACGGAGGCATATTTTCAGAAGGTGAAAACGGATTATGAAGGGGCAATGATGCTGGCGGAATCGTTTCAGTGGAACGAGGAGTGGGCACAAATAGAGGAGGATTATGTGAGGGGGGAAAGGGGAAGCAAGAGGCAAAGAATTGGTGAACACGAACAGACACAAGACATAGTACCTCCCGTCCCTACTTTAGGAGATATCGCAACGGATGAGCAAGCGAGAGGTGGAGAAAATAGAGGTGAGGGAAGAGGAGAAGGAGTTGGGACGGATAACGGGGGTGGAATACAAGATCGAGGAGGGAGCTCAACGATTTCTGGATGAAATGGGGAACGAGTGGGAAGTGAAGGTGGGACCAATGATGGGGACGGAACGAATAAAGAAATGATAAACGTTGGATGGCGGTTCGAGACTTATGGGAACTGCAATGGCAAGGGTGGAACGATGAAGAGAAAGAAGGGGCGTGGAGGATATTTGCGGCTACAGAGGAGGCGAGATTTCAATTCGCTTTTATGGCAGTGATGACGAAGGTGGAGGGGAAATGGAAAGAGGAACGGATACAGGCGGCATGGACTTGTGCGAGGGGAAAGCCTCAGCAGGCCAAATGGTGGATTGACACAATGAGAAAGCGGGGAGAAGAAAGTTGGACAGTATTTGTTGAGCCTCTACGACTAAGGGGTTTCAAAGAATTGCTGGACCCAAAAGGGCCGGATAAGGATTGGGAGAGCAAGGAAACAAAGACATGGACTCACGAGCTAAGGATGGATTACGAAAGGTGGAGGCGGACACGAAAAGAACCGGTTGGGAAAGTGGAAAGCCAGGAAGAGACATCGGCTCGAGGGTCAAAGAGGATAAGAGAGGAGCCGACGGGGGAGGAGTATATGCAACAGGAAACAGGGGCGGAGGTGGTGGACTGGATGCGAGGCCTTTCAAAGGAGAAGTGGGACGAGTTGACTCGAGATGAGGTGTAGAGGTGTATGGGGGGGAAACGAGGGGGTAGAGCCCAAATGAGGGTAAGGTTGACTTTAAACAGGAAAAAGAAAATAAACAGGGGTTATAACAGCGGAATATTACAGGAATCGGAAAAGACGGGTTTGGGGTTGTGAGGGGGTATGAAGCGAGCGGAAAAAAACGGGGAATAGATATGTGGACAATAGGATGGTTATGATATGTTCCTTACTTTAGAATTCTATATGGCAGAAATTGGAAGCGAGGAACGGAAAGTGGAGGGCACGGGATGGACGCCGCCGAAGCTGGCGGCGATACCGTTCACCCCGGCGGGGAAAAAGGGAACACCCATGCGTACTGAGGACGCCAAGGCGGAGGTCCCGACGGTACCGACGGATCCGGTGTATGCAAAGAACCCTCCATCGATGTCGGCGGTGTTTTGTGTCATATGATGCAATTGGTACCGGAGATGGCGGCGGAGACGTATTAGCAGTTATCGCAGACTCAGTACGCGATATGGACGAAGGGGGAGGAAGAAAAAGGATTGCGGGGCGAGATACAACAATGGCAGGCTTGGGAGTGGCACAAGGGTAAACAATCATGCGGGCCGGGTATGCAGGTGGTTATGTTGATCCACTTGCAATTGGCAGAGGCTCTGTACGTGGGAGTGGGGTTTTAGCAAGGTGTCAAAGGGGACCGTGGCCAAATATGCGATGCGCCCCATGCTGACGGAAGGAAATTGGATAACGGCAGGGAGCATCAAGCATTTATGCCGGGTGGCGAAGGAGTTACGGAATACGGCAGGCGTCGGGTAAGTTGGATAAGGCATGCAAGGCATGGGACGAGGAATTTACCACAAGTCCGGCGGAGGATTTGGTGGACTTGTTGGAGGATTACCATTCGGGTTTTGCCAAAGTTGTCAGAGCAATGGCCACGCACGCGACGGTATTAGGGAATACGTACCTGGTCCGACGACTGACGCGGCGGCAAAAATGGAAAGGAAGGAATCGACTTTGAGTAAGTTGATGGAAACGGCCGCGGCATTGGGAGAAGCGGCGATGGAGGACGAGAAAGAGGCAAAAGGGAAAGAACTACGGCAATGGGTATGTGGGCTATCTATATTGAACGGGTATGTAAGGGGATGGTACACGTGGATACGGATTCGGATGGCGGTCATAAAGGCGTCGGACGAGGAGACGTCACCACAGAAACGAAGGAGGGAAAAGAGGGAGAAGAGGGAAAAGCGGAGGGGACGACGACGGGGGGTCGGACTCCGATGACACACGATCGAGATCGGGGTCACGGGACAGGGGTTACTCGGAGAAACGCCGACGACGAAGTTCGAGCAAGTCGAGGATCGGGGGGAAAGAGCAGAGGGACAGAGTCCTTAAACAGCTGCAGCAGACTCAGTTAGTCAAAGAGCGGGGGGAGAAGCCGCTCGACGTGAGTAAGGGGCACGACTACGATTATATGAACAAATTACATAAGTTCTCGTGGTATTACAGAAGGAGGCTAAGTCGGCACAGTGTGGGGACAAGGCCGATCAGATCTGCTATCTACTAGGGGTGTTGGGTTCGGGAATTGAACATGTGAAGCTGGCCGAACAGAAGATATGGGAGAACGCTTTCAAGCGGGAGTTTACCGCCAAGGCGAACACGGAAGGAAAAGGGGTGGTGGTCGCCGCTCATTTTGTGTTCGCGGAAGTATACGGGTTCACGCAGCTCCTGGACGGCGGGGATGAAATCGAGGCGTTGATATGAAGGACGCGGCGCAAGTTTTGGTAACGAAGCGGGCGGTGCTACGGGATATCTTCGCCTGCATTGTGGGCCGGGGCTCAGCTTATTACAATGGCAAGAAAGAGGTATACCCAGTGGTTTGGCCAAGCTCTGGAGGGATAAGGAGACGAGACCGGTGGTTGTGGAAATTGTGTAACAATCATGTACATACATACATACATATATACATATATATTATATATATATATATATATCATATCATATAAAAGTGCTGTACTATCCCCAACGAGAGCTCAATGGAAGCCTCGGAGTAAGTCCGACATATGTCACGTAGTAGTTAGCATGTTATTGTATAATTAAATAATAAAGTTTGAGAAATCGGGACGCAAATCTGCGTTTTAACTAAAATAGATTTTTTAATACTGTTTTTTTTTTACTAATACAGATATTAAACTACTCCCCACACAAACAATATCAATGTTATGTTACTAGTGACTGAATTGATTACACACTACCGATCTGTTTGGAGTCAGATTTTTTTTAAAAAACACTATGACACATCATGTTAATAAAAATCACTGGAAACTAGTGTGTGGAGTAGTTTAAGTTGTAATCTTTCTATCTACAGCTTTACTGTTTTGAAAGCTTGTTGTTCAGAACTAGATCGCAGCCCCTTTTTGACATGAAAAATGCATTGTTCAAGCCGGCCCTCACTTTTTTATACGGTAGTGAATAATTTTTGACTGATTTTTGCGGTGTTGATTTTTGGAAGAGGTCGTGAAATTTCCCATGTCAAAAATGGTGTCTGTGCAATCATTTTCGTTGTTGATATTTGTAGCTCGTTGTATTGCTGTTGACATTCAAGACAACAAAAAAAATTGATTTTTCTGTTTTGGTTGGAATTTCAGTTTTGGTTGGAATTTTGATTTTGGGTGAAAATTTGAATTTTTCAAATTAACGGCTATATTCGTCCGCAAAATATCGTAAATTTTCGCGAAATGTTACCGTTAAATTTGAAAATTTGAATTTTTGTCACAAAAATGAAAAACTGTCACAAAAATGAAAATCTGACACAAAAATGAAAAACTAATTTTTGTTGTTGTCTTGAATGTCAACAGCAATATCTTTGGTGGTCTTTGCTTTTGATAGTTCAATATGATACTAGTTCAATATGATACTAGTTCAAGAACACTTGTACAAATTTATTCAATAAATTCCTCTTCTGTACGACAAACTTATTTGGTGTTTGGTGGTTTTTTTTGCAATGAAAAAATGGAAAGTTATGTTTTGTGATTAAAAATCAGTTTGTATAGGACTATAGAATGTCTGAATCTGTTTGTATATTTAATACACGTAAATTCACAAAGCCTGTCCATGGTAATTTGAATACACAATGAGATTTCACACAGCGATTTTTCGATAGTATGTCTGACCAAAACATCATTTTGAAAATCGATGAGAGCGCATCGTTCCTTTCAATTTTATTGTTGAAAATGATGTTTTTGTTTATTGTGAGGCTATTCCAAGCCTCAGAACATATGCACAGACATCCTGAAATGCACACAAGGTCACTGCCTTCTCGAGTTTCATGTTTCAAAAAATGTCTGACTTTATATTTTTAGACACACAAAAAAATAAGCCACAAAAAGTCAGGAATGTTCAACTAGTGAACATAGGAGTTAAATTTACTACTTTCCAGCAACATTTAATGAAAAATACAACTCCTATGACAATTTTTTCATTTTTGCTTTGATTCATTACGACCGGCTTTCACTTTGAAATTGCTCAGCATATACAAATGCTATTTTAATGAAAAGTATATACATATGTTCCTTGAAACTCTGACAGTGAACTGAATTCTAAGACTTACGTTCTTCATTCGTTATGTGTTCCTTACACATCAGAAACTAGTTATGTGCATAGGATCCTCTGACACCATTTTTCCAGTCTTATTTCCCCAGTTCAACCAAAAAACCAGTAGAATTTCCTAGGCAATCGTGAAACTTCACGCTCAAAAATGTTGGGGTCTGTTTGAACATGAAAATTTTGAGGTTGATGTTTGAGGTAAGTTTTGAACGTCTTGCACTAAATTTCATATAAAATCCTTTTGCCACATTGAAGTTCACAAAAGAAAATAGAAGGAAAAACTTTATTAGCATTTTTATAAGGAGCTAACTACATATGGAGTAGGTAATATTAATAGAACCAAACACAATCCTCAAAGAGAATGATGTCTCGTTATATTAGCTCAGTGACGCAAAGACAAAAAAGCGCCAAAAGACCAAGATGAAATTGGCATTTCAGACTTGTCCGGCCAGACGAAATCTATAAATAAGTTTTTACCTGCGAATTCGGGGGTTAATGTCCACAGTACCCGGGCCCCTCCCGGTTTTATGACGGAACTCCGTTTCCGACATAATACTCTTTCAACTGATTTCTTTTCTGACTAATATCCTTTTAGAGTTATGTATGAAGATACATCAACCCACGGATTAGCAGTTGTAAAACAACAATGATACTTGCCCCGGTGCCAATCGTATATACGCTCTAGCACATTCAGTATATTAAGGTCTTCCTCTTTCTTCTCTCGATAAGTTATTTGTGCAGTATGTCCAACTATAATGTTTTATGATTATGTAATATGTAACTTCACCATCTCCGTCTATATAACAACCGGTAGTCGTTTTCCATAAATACGTTTACTTTTTGTAAGGACATACCGCCTTGTATAAATCGGTATCATTTAATATAGTGTCAGGTCACAGTGATCAAGTCTGACGACTATATCCGAAGCTGGGTTGAGTGGACCCTAACCTTGCGATATGCCGATACAAGTAGAGATCGATGGTATCCGGTGTAGCAGTTCATGTTATTAATATATCAGTTCCTTTGATTTGACTGTAGAGTCTTTAATGAGATCATCATTCTGGTACTGATTCGGGTCGTACACAGGCGATAAAAAAAAAAAAAAAAAAAAAAAAAAAAAAAAAAAAAGTCCTCATAAATACCAGGGGGGTCGAGGATCCGGGCAACTAAACGCTTCGGGCATTTAGACCATTATGTGGCCAGCTTC
Source organism: Paulinella micropora (assembly GCA_019918135.1). Classification (NCBI taxonomy): domain Eukaryota; phylum Cercozoa; class Imbricatea; order Euglyphida; family Paulinellidae; genus Paulinella; species Paulinella micropora. The sequence continues at coordinate 124,675 of WBZZ01004472.1, forward strand.
TTACCTGCGATATATCGATCTTTTACTATTTGAGCCTTCGCATGTTTCATCCTTTCCTCATATGTCTCCTCGTGCTCTTTGCTTGTTTTGCCTGCATCTGTTTCTTTTTCTTTGCTATTGATTTTGTTTTGATTAGCATATATTTATCTCTGTTTATCTCTTTTCTACTCTGACTCATTTTAATATTGAGTTTACTACAAGTTCAACACACTAATGATTAAAATTCTAAGTTGAAAAAAAAACAAAAAAAAAACAAACACTATCGCTCACTCAAACAGCGATCCCGTAACGGTGTTGTTTTGTTACCGTCTCGTCAGTCTCTGCCAAAGCAAGAGAATAGAATGCCAATTCTCAGTGTCACCTGTGTCTTATTAATTTCTAGAAGAATGAATGCTGTAGTAGCTTTAATATCTAAATGAGGTTGTCGGGGCGATATTGGATCAATGCTTTGTTTGCAATCGATCAGATCCGAAATACTTCTAGAGAAAAAAAATACTTACTATAGACGCCGTTTACGCGCGCGGGCTCAGCCTCGGGCTCCTTTACCTGGTGGAGGACCTCCGACTAAAGTTAAGTCTAAGGTAGACTGTTCAAGGACGTCCCAAATTTTGTGAGGGATTGTGCACTGTGCCAAGTCAAACTGAATGTCTAGCACCCATCGTGGTAGTGCTTGTATAGTCCACGCGGTATGATGTTTATCTGTGGGAGATATGGTATCATCCCATGTCTCAAGTTTTTTGGCGTCCTTATATACCGGTAGATATTGTCTTACTTTAGGATCTTCCACTGGATCCAAACTAGAAATGTAAGACCGGTTGAATGACTTGCGCCGCAGTCGAAATTCGGTTCGATCGCGTATGGCGTTTCTGAGGTACTACCGTGACTCTCATGAGATATAGGTCCGAGAGCGTGTTGTCGGCTACATGTTGAGCCGCAGGCCTCATCAAATAAAAAGCGTCTTTGGCCCATGAAATGTGCCTAATCACATCTCCTTCTTTCCCACTAGGGTGAACGAGAGTGTCATTGCCCGCTCGAGGTTACCCTTGATCTCCGTCTCCGCTCCCCTCTTGATGAACTCCTTGCGAACGTGCTTTCCTTATCACCTTTCTCGGCCGGTCAAAGATAAGGTCATTTTGATAGAACAAGCCCTCCCAGCTGAGTATCAACTTGATTTTTCCAGTCCAAGGGCGCCTCTGAACAAATCCCATGTCGGAGTGCATTTATTGTACTACTGGTCCGACGGGTGGAATCATGAGATGTTGAGGAGATTTTTACCGCACGGCGATCGCAAATGTCCAAAGGCTAACTTTCTGGTTCAATACGCTGTTGACAGAGAACCCCCCACTCCCAACCCTTAATGTAGTAGAGGTCGCATACGTCCGCAGGCTCTCCAGCTGAACGGCCCACTCAGCTCTTATCTCAAAAAACCTCAGTCCTCGCGGCCTGTCTTCGGAAACTGGGTTAAAAGTTTCTGAAGCTTCGGAAAAAGTGAATCGTTCATTCAGTTTCATTTATTCATTCATTCACATTCATTTTCTTTCATTCATTCATTCATTTATATCCATTCATTCATTCACTTATTCATTCCGATTCGTTTATTCATTCATTCATTACAATTCAAGAGATTTTATTGATGAAAATTGCGGTTGGTGATATGATATTAGTGGTGACTAAGTTTTTTTTTTTTTTTGTTGTTGTTGTTCTTTCTCCAACTCTGTCATAAGAATTAATATATTAATATATATAATTAACCTAAAAAATCCAGCATCAATCTTTTGAAATTCCTGCATATTTTGAGTGAAATCCGGATCGAAACAAAGAAATCCGATAGATATTGACATGTGTTGAGATATCGGTTTCGTCAGTTATTGCCTACCTTCCGGCTCCGGTTTTTTTAATCCGCTTCATACAGATTCCTTTATTTTAATGAAGATTCTAGTAATTTCTGAGGTTCTGGCGAAATCCCAGAAAAAAATTGAGGTGGTGTTGAGAGATGTTGAAACGGTGTTGAACTTCGAAATATTTTTCTCAATATCTCGAAATCCTGTTGGTATTCACTTTTTCTCAAGTCCAACACTCTGACCAAGGCTTATTTTCAACAGATTTTTTGCTAATAGCATCGTAATTCATTCGAGGAATAACACATCTTGAAAGGATGAGGGATGGCAGGCCGGTTCTGAGAAGATCTGAGATGGGTGCGATGGAACTTTCAAAAAAACTCAAATTTTGCTTTTTCTGCACAAATTTCACAAATTTTTTTCTAAATTTTTCACTTTAAAAAAAAAAAAAAAAACCTCTGATATATGCAAAGGCAAGCTTTTATTTCTTTTTATTAATAAATATATCAGAACCCGCGCGATTCGGAGTGTGGCCCGCAGGTTCTTGAAAAATCTGGACGAAGTCTGAGTATGATTGAGGCGAGACTGAGATGTTGATTTTTTTTCCAAGTCCCTGCACCCGGGCCAAGACTTTTCCCCATGAATTCTTATTAATACCAACGTAATTCATTTAAATTAAGAAAAGCTGAGAAATCTAGGCTGGTCCTGAGAAGATCTGAGTTGGGGTTGAGATGGGTTTGAGATGGTGCTGAACTTCTCAATACTTCAAGTTTCTCAATACCACGAAATCTTGTTGGTAATGAGGCGCCTTAATATGCTAATCACGTCAAAGAGTCACTACTTTTGTTTGCTTTTTAGCTTAAGTTAATTAACTCTTCCATTATATATTTCTCTTCGTCTTCCCACTCAGCACTATGAACTACAAGTATATTTTCAAAATAGTGCTTACAAATACGTAAATTATTCACTCGCGACGCTAATACTGTAATACTGTTACTATTTATTAGTGACTAGAGTGAGTGTGGACGTCACTGGCTTGGTGGAAGCACTGCCCCACCAACCGTTACTTTTAGGGGGGGGGGGGGAGGAGTGAAGGAGGTTGGGTGGCAGGCGGGGGGCGGGAAGGGGGGGGGGGGGGGAGGGTAGCTATAGGAAGTTTTAACTTTTTTAAAAACTTTAGAAATATTGAAAACTTTAAAGATTTTTAAAAAGTTTTAAAATTTTCAAAAGCTTTGTAACTTTTTTAAAATTTTACATGTTTTTTTTAAAATAAAACTTGAAATTTAAAAAATTTAATTTCCAAAATTTCTAGATGGTGCTATATACATAGTAAGTTGGTTATCTAGGTTATATATATAATTATATATTTCGTACATATTCTAGATTATGTATCTTCTAGATCAGGCTATAAATAACAATAGTGACTATATATTGTATAAACTTAAAATTTTAAAAATTAAAAAATTCTAAACGGTGCTATATACATAGTAAGTTGGTTATCTAGGTTATATTAAATATATATAATTATATATTACATATTCTAAATGATGTATCTTCTAGACCAGGCTATAACAGTGACTATATGTGTTATATATTTTTGTATTATATTTTTACGACTTGTACATGTAGTGTTAAATCAATATGAAGTTCATTATATAGTGAATCTATCGAAAATAAACAAACAAACAAAATTATTTGAAACCAGTTTAATCATAATCATTAAAGATTCCAAGTGACTGGAAAAAAAAGAAAAAAAAAACAGTAATTAAGAGAAACTTGAAATTCAGATCATTCAGGACTAATAAAATACACAAAAAACACAAATAAAAATCCATATTCTATCATCTCTACCATTTGTTTCTTCCAATCTTGTTGATGTGTTTTCACAGTTCTACCAAACAGCTCAAACAAGAAAGCAATATGAATTTTTTGAAAGTTTAAAAAATTTTAAAAGTTTTTAAAAGCTTTTAAAAGCTTTTAAAACATTTTAAAAAATTTTAAAAGTTTTTAAAAGTTTTTAAAAAATTTTAAAAGTTTTTAAAAGTTAAAAGTTGAAATTTTTGAAAACTACAGTCTAACTTTTTCAAGTTTTAAAAAAATTTACTAGTTTAAAACTAGACATACTTCTAAAATTTTCAAAACTTTTAAAAAATTTCAAAAGCGGTTTTGAAAAATAAAAGTCTTAAAGCTTTTAAAAAGTAGCGAACGTTACGGTTGGTCTAGTTGGTGGGGCAGTAGTGCTTCCATCGATATCTATATCTACACACGTCACTAGCTTACTACGTATACTAAGTATACGTACTAGGCTTTTAGTGTTACAGTAAATCTAGTAAATCAGTAAATATGAAGTATCTCTAGCTATACTAGCTATAGTCTCTAGAGCGCTATAGCTAGATATAGCTGAGTCAAGAAATATATAATTAACATGCATATGACTGTATACGGTACCACTAGTACCGGTACCGGTAGTTATATATAATTAATATTATAAATTCTAGTTACCTAGCTACTAGAGCTATATATAGGTTACATGAGCTGTGTTTTAATAATCTAGTACTGTGCTACTGCTAGTACTGTACTAGTACTAGCTCTAGAAGTAATTCAAGAGCTAGTCAGCTATTGTACTAGGTCTAGCTAGTCTAGTAGGTGTATGCACTAGTATGCAGTCTGTGGCAGTAAACTCAAACTTTTCTCCTGTAAATGGCTTTTTTTGCTGCGCAAGCTTGCAAAAACCTCATTTCACAGCACACACAACATGAGCTTCTCCCATCTCTCCTAAGTCTTTGTTTTAAAAAACACAAGACCTAGATGGTGCATGTCGTTATATGAATGATGATGTACGTGAATATGCGTGAATATGTTTGAAGATGGTAGGCATGAGGCCTCTGTATATGTGTGTGGTGTAATGTGTGTGTGTATTTTGCTTTCCACCCTTTTCTCACCACCACCACCCAAGCGAAAAGACATGTAAAAGATGGGTGGGTGGGTGGAATTATTCGAAAAACAACCGGAAAATTTGCTCTAAGCACTTTTGTGCTAGAGCGAAAAATCAAATCTGAGGGTGAAGGGGTTGTCTTTGTAATGTTCAAAATTTTGGAGCGGGAACAAAAGTTCCCGCTTAATTTATTACCGTAATTAACACTGCAATGTTCACTTTTCAGTCTCCCTTACGGCCCACCCACTGATATTTGTGAAACGACGCTTTTGCTGCGCAAGCTTGCAAAAACCTCATTTCACAGCACACACAACATGAGCTTCTCCCCTCTCTCCTAGGTCCAGTAAAGACCTCTGACTGCAAATGCCAAATTTTTCCGATCTTCCAAGTCTGATTGCCTTATTTTTACCGAATCATACCAGAATCATTAGGCAAAAAGGAAGTACTTTACGCATATAGGTGATCTCAACGTAACGGCGGTTTTGCAAACGTAACGGCGGTCTGCTGACTTAAGATTTTTGGTGCATCTTGCATAACTTTCTTTTATGGGAGTGTTATGTGGTCGAACGACTGCTTCACCAGCAGTATCGCTGTTCTTTCTAGTGCGACCTTGTTACCACAGTCACTGCATGTGTGCTGTAGGTCCGCATAGCAGAGGGGGGGGCTGTCCTCTTTCGCAGAGTCACCAGATCCATACCGACCTCAGCCTCCACAACAATTGTGTGTCTCCGTCTCTGTCGTATCATTGTCTGCTATGAGCCTATATTTTGGGTTTCGTCTCTTTTTCCTTTTGTGTCTGTTTGCCAGTGTGCATGTCTACGTGAGTGTAGCTCTCTAATTTCATTCTTCTAGTTGGGTTTGTATCCTTCTTGATGTCAAAATGCACAGATTTGTGTGCGGTTGTCGTGTGATTGATAATAACTCCGATGTCAAGTCGCTGGAAGTCGAATACATGTATCATGTGTCCTTACCATCGTAAGTTGTTGTAGTAAGAATGAATAATTAATAGTATGTAGTTGTCGTTTTATGTTGTAATGTTTAGCGTTATCTTGCAAACAATTGCATGTTTTTCGAAATGCTGTCAGCACCTACGTTTTTGGTGTTGATTCTCTTATGATATGCATGTAAGGACATACTGATGGTATCGAACCGACGCAGCACCCGTTTTTCTATGATCGACCCATGTGCCGGTCTCTGTTATGTTTGTAAAACGTATTTAGCTACAAAGTAGGGGACTGTATATGACTTTCTTTTGCAAAGGTTGACACTTGGCACACAATACTACTCTATCAGTTACAGTAGCATGTGGTAGTGCTTACACAATAGTATCTATAGGCAGAGCTACAGTTTTACATCATATCGTCCCAACACGATCTAAATCCGCAAGTTATATGTCAATGTAGTGTGTTTCCAGATCAATATTTACTAAAAAAATGTTTTTGCTCTTCCAATGCAGACAATACTGTGCACCATCATTAACTGACACGTGATAGTCATAAAAAACCCGCTTTCGCGTAAGAGAGGGTCGATTTAGTTGATTACGTCGCCGGTCTGTAAGACGCATGTGATTGTTTGCTTGCTTTCCAAGCTTATGTCACGCAGGTATTTGTACACGCACAAACTTTTGTCTGACCACAGCCCTTGCCTTCTTATTGAGTAGATTCTCGTTCCCAAACGAGCCGCTTCAGTCGCGGACCCGATTCTATTTGAATGGGATGTGTATATCGCTGGATCCAATCCAATTGCAGCAACTTTCTTTTTCAAGAGACTTGATGGGGTGCCAGCACTCAGATGTCCCAACGCGTTGCCAGATAGCTTTTGAAGAAAAGAGGAGAGTTGTCGGTGAATGAATCCTTGAATGTGTCCTTTATGTATTTGAGGTATGCTCTGACCCACATGACAGCGCAGAATGATTGGTTCTCTTGGCCGATAAAGACCAACTTCTCGCCTTCCACGTTTTTCAATTTCTCGAACCTGAGTACCATGTACTCGCACGGGCTGTTCCCGATGATGGTATGGTGGAACATGATGTCCGATACCTTCAATGCTACAATGTTACTGACGCGTGCCATTGAGATCCACTGCAGTAATATTAACGTAGCATCTCTGCAGTCCTTCCATGTCACCAATGGTAATTGTAGTATTTTGAGCAGGTGGTCCCTCAATAAGGGGTATTTCCCCTCTCTCCCCGGTACGGCTTCTACTACCGCTCTCTGTTTGGCCAATTGCACTAGCAGACTCTCGGTCGGGTCCTTACTAGTGTACAGTGCGTATTGGGATTTAATTGCAGCCAGGTGGCCAGTGATTGTTGACTGTGCATACCCACTCTCCGACATATATTTCAAATAGTGCGCAATCGTTTTGTCGGAGGCAGGAAAGAAGATACGCCCGTGCTGCACGCACCACTTGAGGAATTGCCTGAGGGAAGCTTTGTATGTTTCCATTGTGGTGTCTCTCCGGCCCGCTTGGCTTGCCCAGATCGCTACCTCGTCGTCATCTAGTATTGCTGTCCCTGCAGGGCGTAAAATTATTTTAATGAGTAAAATCAAACAGCACTGCAAGCATGTGCCATGATGGTCTGTGTACGTGATATGGGTGTTTGTGCCACGTTGGAGCTAGAGTGTATGATGCGGGTGGCAGACTAAATGAATCTCTTGCATGTTCTAGAATCTGTGGCCACCAAGGTCTGGCTGGCCAAGGCGGAAGGACAAATGCAACCCTTTTGCGGGATTTCATGGCAAGAAGGACTGACTGCCCTATTTGTCCAAAGTTTGGTGCCCAAACATCGCGGTCCTCTAGGCGCCAACGTACGGTAAGCTTTCCCATGACATCTGGATGGACAATCAGGTTTGTCAAGCCTGCGGTCAGCGCCTAGGAGTTTCTGTCTGCCCTCGTGTTGTTAGCTCTCTCGACCCAGCCCCAAAGTTTGTTTCGTATGTTGAGCTGTCCTGTATATACGTCGTCCACCATCTTGCAGAGACGAGTGAGGTGTGGTCGCTTGGACCCACCTTTTTGCAGGTCTATGACTGCGTTAGCTGAGTCGAACACAGTGAGGACTGTATTACGATTTTGAAGGATGGATCTGAAATGGAGAGGTATCACAGTCGCAGCCCAGAGCTCTCGTTCCGTCGACGAATCACCGATCAATTCAGATGGTAGAGGGATTGTTACGTCTTCTTCAAGCACATGGCCCCCAACCGCGAACTCGCCTGCGTCCACCCTCAACTCGACGTCCTGTCGAGGTTGAAATATTGCACGTCTGCATTTGGCCGGATCCCTCAGGATGTGAAGCCAGTACTGCAGTTCTTGGCTTAGTTCTGACCCGCTCTGTGTAGTGACGCTTCTCCTATCGATTCTGTTGGCTGCGTTGACAGTCACCATCATTTCTCGAGTCATCAGCTGTGCGTTGGAGAGCGCCAGCTTGAGACTGATCAACGAAGATGCAGTTGAGTGCAGTTGCTGGACCGAAGCCCCTTGTGCGGAATGCACGTCCGCCAGGAGCTGGAGGATAGACTTGAGTAGTCTTTCCCTCTTGTCGTTCGGCACTCCCATCCACAAGTCCTTGCTGTTGATGACGTATCCCAAGTATTGTACCTCGTCCGAAGGTTCCCACTGCGTCTTCTCGGAAGTGGGAAGACCAAGGTAGGCAAACAGCGTCTTGATGAACGTAGCTATGCCATCGTCTGTGCGTAGGAGTTTGACAGCGAATAGGAAGTCGTCTGCATATTGCATGGATGGCAAGTTCAAGGTCCTTATCAGCTTCACGACAACCCTCATGATCTTCGCAAACCAAAACGGCGCAGAACAGAACCCATATAGTAGCGTCTTGTTCTGATAGGTTTTGCTCCTGTGTCTGAAGGCAGAGTATGGTGTACTTTTCCTAGCAAGCGGAATGGAGTAAAACGCGCGTTGCAGATCCACCACGAACATCTTTGTGCCGCTGTCTCCGCTCGAGTACAATCTGAATGTCCTTTTCTAGCGTCTCCATTGTGAAAGGAGCCTTGGCTTGGAAGGAATTACTGAACCGTTTGTCAGTGCACAGCTTCGTCTTCTTGATTCCCGCTGGGTCAGCCAGCACTTGGAGAGGCTCGATCATTATGCATTCCTCCCTCTTCACTTCTACCGCGTCTCCATCGGTAAGCATGTCGTCAATTTGGTCGTCGACGAATGCAATGTTCTCGAAGTAACTTGGGTGGTTCATAAAATTGGTCGCTGGAGGCTCACGCTCAAATCTGAGTTCTACACCATATGCGAGCCTTGATAGCACCACTGCGTCCGCCCCTATTGCCTTCCAGAACCCAAGCCTTGCCTTGACTGCATGTGCCGGGTCCTTTGAGTCTGCCCACGGGTTGCCTCTATCGTATGTCTCACCCATCGTCAAGATCTTCTGCTTGACCTCCTCTAACGAGCCCGAGCTATACTGTTCGACAGCTACTTGTGGTGTTGTCAGAAGCCAGGTTACGTATGATACCTCCTCCGCTGGCGTCGGCACGGTCTGCCTTGATGGGCAAAAATATGCCAGATGACTAATCTTCTTGCATCATGCACACACCATGTCCTGAGAGTAGTCTTTAAATACTTTGGACTTCGGTGCCTTGTGAGGGAGGAAGTCAGAAATCTTTCCTTGCAAGAGGACCCGTTGCTGTCTGTCATAACACAGCAAGATCGCGAATCAGTACTATTAATAAATCACGCGATGAAGTATGGAAATAGAAGCGTTTGCCTGACACAATAATATTAATTCCATCGGGGCGTGATGCAGTGTGACAAGTACAATCTTTAAGGAAATCTAGTAAATTGCCGGGGCGTGTTGCCGAACCAAATTTGAAAAAAAAATGAAATAAATAAAATCTATTTAATGACATAACAAAACGAGCCTAAGTCAGTGACAGCGTGATGCAAGTCATGCGCGTGTTGCGCTATGTAGGGACGGTCATGCGCGTGAAGCGTCGTCTGACAATTTTACTTTCGATTGGCTGTAACAGCTCAGTTGCTAGAACGCTGTGGGCGCAGGCTCGGATTCAAAGTCCAGCAGTGCTCGGCGGTGGCCGCGTTTGTTGCAGTGAGCGGGCTGTGCAGTGTATGCGGTCTGCATGGCAGGCGCAAGCGTGATGATGCCTTGTGTAGGTTGGGCCACGTACTGGATTTGCGGCCCTGGTGCTGCTCCTTGCTGCGGAGGCATGAAACCGGGGACACTTTGCCACGCCAGTGGTTGCTGCTGCTGGCCATGCTGCTGCTGGTTCTGCCCTTGTGCAGAGTTCGCGCCGTACGAACCCTGAGGGCAGCTTCTCGCCCAGTGCTGGTCGGATCCGCAGATATGGCATGATAAGCACTGTTGGAGTCCGTGTGTTTTCCTAATTACGTCGGAATTCTAACGTAGGGAGTAAGTAGAGGGAAAGCAGCATACTGGGAGAGCAAAGCGTTGAACCCGAACTTCCATCCAGGTGATATGTTAGAGAGCCTCAGGGTCAGTAATGATTGTAAGTGCTGGAGGTATGTACGTATGCAGGAGGATGGGGAGGCAGGAGGTACTCAACCCTGCCAATCGCTGACGAGATAGCTCTGGAGTGGTCATGCTATCTAATGTGGACAACAGGTAGCTCAGTGTTGTTTCTCTTCTTGTCTCATCGAATATTATTATCACCCATACATTTCGTTATAATATTACGCGTACGTCTGCAGAACCAGCCCTCACGGACGCGCAAGTCGTGGACCTTTTGCAAGCTTGTGGCTGGACTTGGGTGTGCACTTCCTGATACTCTTGCGCTCCTTCTTCTTCCAACTTGTCTTCTTCTTCTTCGTTCTTTCTTTCTTTCTTTTTTCTTTCTTCTTTCTTATTTTCAAGGCGAGTGTAATACATCAAAGCACCGCAGATACTGGATTATTACCTTTCCGGACTCATTGGTCCGACACAAAATTTTCCTCACACTGGCGCCTGTGAGAGGAAGAAAAGCAGAGCACACTAACCAAACCAATACTCTTGCTCCCATTCTTTCTGTCTGTCTGTCTTTCTTTCTTCTTTCTTCTTTCTTTCTTCATTCTTTCTTTCCTTCTTCTTTTCTTTCTTCTTCTTTCATTCATTCATTCTTTCCTTCTTTCATTCATTCATTCTTTCTTTCTTTCTTTCTTCTTCTTTTTCTTCTCCTTCGAATTCTTTCTTTCTTCTTCTTCCTTCCTTCCTTCCTTCCTTCCCTCGCTTTCTCCTTCCTTCCTTCCTTCCTTACTTACTTCTTCTTCTTCTTCTTCTTCTTTTTTTCTTTTCTTTCTTTCTTCTATTTCTTTTTTTCTTATTCTTTTTTTCTTATTCTTTCTTTCTTTCTTCTTTCTTTCTTTCCTTCTTTCTTTCTTTCTTTCTTTCTTTCTTTCTTCTATCTATCCATTCATCCATCCATCTGTCTATCTATCTATCTATCTATCTATCTATCTATCTACGACAGGGTTTTAGAATTAGCTGCTGAGACAATACTTGAGACAACCACAGTGCATGACATGGACAAAGCCATGCAAGGGTGCTTCCTTCGTTTTGAAGACGCATGCCCCTTCGACCTCTCCTGGGCTCGCCTCATCGGAACCCGTAATCCCCGTTTAATCTCTTGGGTCATCAACGCAAGCACAAACTCGGTTATTACCCCCGACCTTAGACGTCTGTGGGGAATCATTCCCAACAACAAGTGTGCCCTCTGTTCTGGTCAAGCACATCTATGCCACATCCTCTCCGGTTGCCATGTTGCCCTCAAACAAGGCCGCTATACCTGGCGTCATGACTCTGTGCTCTGCACTATTGAAGCTCCCCTTCAAAAACACATCGAGAGCCATAACAAACGCTCCCCTATAGACCAAAATGAATCAAAGTCTATGTTTGTGAAAGAGGGCGAGCAGAAGCCTAAGAGACAGTCATTTCATCGACCATCCCTGCTTGACACTGCAAACGATTGGCAACTCCAAACCCAATACACCGGTTCTGAGCAAGCCTTTCCTGTCCACATTTGTGTCACTGACCTCCGCCCCGATATCGTTGTCTGGTCACTGTCTACCAAGATATGTATTCTGATCGAGCTAACGTGCCCGGTCGAGGAAAACATCCTTGACGCACGAGCCTACAAGACCAACCGATACAACAAGCTCAAATCTCAAATCGAGGACAACGGATGGACCTGCCACCTTCGACCAATCGAATGCGGGGCTCGCGGCATGGTATCGTTCTCTGTTCATCGATGTTTCCGCGCCTTGGGTTTTTCCCATCCCCAATCCAAATCCCTTTGCTTCAAGCTATCCTCCTGCGTAGCTCGTTGCTCTTTTGCGATTTATCGCTCCTGTGCAGTCAAAAATTGGACTAATCTTCCTCTAGTCCGTATTGGTGACTGCATTCCATCATAGCCGTCCAGTGTTGCATAGCCCGGGCTAGGTCCCTGCGGGGGTTTAGGCCTCATACAATGTCATCATTGTAGCTTGCGCAAGCTTACGGTGCTCAAAACACTTGGACTAACGGCTTGAACGGCTTCCTTTTCTTTCTCTTCTTCCTTGTCCTCCTCAGACCCCACTCTCCATTTTGCCTTTTTCTTCAAACCCCTTGGAGAAGATTTTGCTCATGTCCACCCTTACGAAGATCCTTCGAGCCTCCTCGAAAAGAAGAGTCCAAAAGTGCACGTCCATCCGGACTATAAGTCACAACCCGGCATTGTCAACCCGGATTCCACCCACAGTGTTGACGCCGAGACATACTCTCATTTCGTCCAAGAAGTGCCCCGAAAGAACCAATCGAAAGAAGAAAGCACCTGATTTTGCCATCAACACCAAGCGTATGGAAAGACATTGAAGAAGAACTGCAATCCGCCCTCCCTCTCATCCTCCCCTTATCTCTCATCCTGCATTCCGTCATAGCCGTCCATTGTTGCATAGCCCGGGCTAGGTCCCTTCGGGGGTTTAGGCCTTTACACAATGTCATCATTGTAGCTTGCGCAAGCTTACGGTGCTCAAAGCACTTGGACTAACGGCTTCCTTTTCTTTCTCTTCTTCCTTATCCTCCCACTCTCCATTCCTAGATTGCCTTTTTCTTCAACGTCCTTCCTCCTCCTCTTTTTCCAGAACACAGTCTACCCGTGATTCCCATCCCGGACACATGCACAGTACACAAATTATTGTTTGATGTGAAACTGCGTTCCTTTGCAAGGACTACATTCCTTTGCGACATCTCATCTGTCTGTCTATCTGTCTGTCTATCTATCTATCTATCTATCTATCTATCTATATATCTATCTGTCTTTCTGTCTGTCTGTCTATTTATCTATCTATCTATCTATCTATCTATCTATCCATCTATCCATCTATCTATCTATCGATCTATCTATCCATCTATCTATCCGTCTATCTATCCATCTATCTATCTATCTATCTATCTATCTATCTATCTATCTATCCATCTATCATTCTCTCTTCTCAGCCCGTTACCCAGTCGCTGATTGGCGGCGGGGTGGAATGGATGCCTGTGTCTTCGGATATGCAGAGCTGATAGACCAAACATATCATTCTCTCTTCTTTCTTTCCTTCCTTCTTTCTTTCTTTCTTTCTTTCTTCCTTTCTTCCTTTCTTCCTTTCTTCTTCTTCTTCTTCTTCTTCTTCTTCTTTCTTTCTTTCTTTCTTTCTTTCTTTTTTCTTTCATTCTTTCTTTCTTTCTTTCTTCTTTCATTCTTTCATTCTTTCTTTCTTTTATTCTTTCATTCTTTCTTTCTTTCATTCTTTCTTTCTTTTATTCTTTCTTTCTTTTTTTCTTGCCTTCTTTCTTTCTTCTTTCTTTCTTTCTTTCTTCCTTCCTTTCTTTCTTTCTTCCTTTCCTTCCTTCTTTCCTTCCTTCCTTCCTTCCTTCTTCTTCTTCTTCTTCTTCCTCTTCTTCTTTCTTTCTTTCTTTCTTTCTTTTGTTGTGATCAATTTATAGCTTCAACGTGGTCCAAGGGGTGCGGGAGCTAAAAGAGTTGAGAGAATCAGGAGCGAGGTATTTGGTTGGACTCTGAAAAAAACGTCTGTCAGCAACCCACAGAAATATTCTGCCCACAATCTCGTGTATGCAGCGGATTTTGTAGATTGGGTTGTAAGTCAGCATCCTGACCGTTTGAAGTACTTAGACGAATGCCATTTTGAAAACTGGGGTACACCTTTCATTTTTGTTTGTATTGTCACTCATGTATTCTTTGCTTATACAGACTGTTCCCGCTGGTCATGGTGTCGGGGCCCACGAGGAGCGGTTGTAACTCGAACCAGGCACATGCGGGAGTCAAAGCGTACCTCTTTCAGCGTGACTTACATGACCTCTCTGACCCATCCACGGGGGGGGCCGTTTTGCTGTCTATTAGGGACGGTTCAAACGATGGTTTCGATTTCTTTCATTATCTTGTGGATGCAATTCGGAACGGTTATTTGCGGGAAGGTAATTTTCTTATTTACGATAATGCAAAAGTTCATGGTGCCCTTGAATATCGTGAGTTGCAGGAGTTGCTCTTTGCGGCCGCGAGGGTGATCCCCGTCCGCTTACCAGCTTATTTCCCTGAGTTCATGCCATGTGAATTGGTTTTCCATAACGTGAAGCGGTGGATGCGTGCCCAACGTGGGTATGGCTCTTTTCGAGAAGAGATTTTGCAAGCTTTTGCAAACGCAACCAACTTGGAGACTGTTGCTCGGCAGAGGCACTGCATCCCACAAGTTTAATAAGTGAAAGATTAATAACAACAAAAATTATTAACTTCAAAATTTGCTAGTTTGAAATAATTCTTTATGAATAAAAAATTTTCATTTATTAATAATTCTTGAAAGGAATTTATTAACGTTGGTAGGACAACTACGTTTTACTTTTAGTAATTGCTTTGTGACTGGTGAGTAATTTATTCGTATAGTAGAATGACCGTATAGTTCTAGTCAATTATTGTAACGGACGTAACGGTTCATATTGGCATTCAGGATTGGACACTGACAATTGAGTAATAATTACAGTCGTGCGGCTCGGACTTTATTCAAAGTTCAGTTTCATTATTACCTTTGAGTTTGTCAGTTCTGCTATCTACGTGCGGATTAAAAGTGTCGATTGGTATCGTGGCTTCTAACGGAGTCTCTCAGCAAACCGGCGTATAAGGTATTAGGTCCGTGAGTAACCGGGTATTTACCTAATCAACGGTTATGAGCCGCTGGGATAGCGAATTTCGGCACAATCCAATTAGCATGAGACAGTTGCTGTCTCACACTCCGGTGTTTAGCGGAAACAAGAAAGATTTGCAGAGTTGCTACTATCAGATAGAGGAATACGCATATGGTATTAGCACAACTCTCGGAGACATGTTTCACGATGCTTTTAAAGACCATAAGGCAGCGAAGACCAAATATGGTTACGACAGAGACAGGATGAGAAAGGCAGAGGAAATGGATGAGCCGAGAGAACCACACGAGGTGGACACACCGGAGGGATCAGATGAAGAAGATGAAACACAACCACGACAACCGAAACAGAGAGGTAGTCAAACAAAGACGGGAAGGCAGCGGTAGAGAAACCAGACAACTGGAAAGATCTATCGAAGGAAGAGAAGAAGGCTTGGGAAGACAGAGCGAAAAGAAGGAAGAAAAGGGCAATGACAAGAAGCAACAAAGACGTTTACATACTGAGAAAGAAGAAGTATAAAGACGAGCAACGATATTTGCATCGTTGCAGAATGCTTCAACTTCTCGTTACAACTGCATTCTCGGAAACCAAAGTGGTTCAATTCCTTCGCAGCAAAGAGGCAAATTGCCCGTTTGAAAAAGTCGGAATCGTAAAAAGAAAAATACGGTAATAGAAGCGGTGCGGCGAGATATGTCGAGGAGAAAGCCTTTAAAGATCAGAGACCAAGACCGAAGATATGGAAGAATATCTGACCCAACATCAACTCCAGAAGCAGTGGCTTGAAGCCTTGCGAGGAGCAGATTTTGGGGCAGATGAGGCAGTGAACGGACTGGTAGAGAAGCTAGCTGAACACGAAGCTTATGGAGCAACATTTTTTAATGACTACTACAGACTAGCGGCAGCAAACAAACCATCACACGATGAAATAATAGAGTCGGCAAGGAAATTTACGTGCTGTGGGATGCGAAGCAAAAGAGATTGAGGAAGGAGCGTAAGAAGGAGAGAGAGAGGGTAAGGGAGCGAATCTACTGTTTGGAGAGGGAGAGGGAGGAGAGAAAGGAGAAAAGAGAGAGAAGTACAAGAAATGGACTAAGAACGGGAAGGGCAAGGGCAACAAGAATGGGAGTGATAGTTCAGAGCAGGACCTACTTCTCCCCTCATAAGCTAAAGAGTAACTCCTTTGGCTCCTTTCTTTCGAAATTTGCCACTCTTGTCTCTTTGCTGCCTCTTTGAGGAGTCAGAGTGAGCTGACTTTGGACTAGTTCGTTTGGGGCTTGACTTTTGTTTGGGGCAAAAACGCTTAGTGTGTCCAGTCTGATAGCGAGGAGGAAGGAGGAGACAAGTCTGAGGGGTAAGACAGCTCAGAAGAAAAAGAGTGTGGGCTAGTCATAATGGAGGGTAGCGAAGAAGCAATGGAGGGAAACATAGAAAGTGGGGAAAACATTATTGCTCGTGAAGCAGAGCAAGAGGGCGAGGAGGATAGTAAGCCTCCAAAGGAGCAAAGTGAGAACAAACCCTTAGATCAACCCACAAGAGCCCGTGGGGGGAAGGGGGGGGGGGGGGGGGGGAACTGTCGAGTGCTCCATTGGCTCGAAACACACTCCGAGACAGACCCCACAACCCTCCACACCGCACTCTCACTAGTGCTCAACAAAGAACGAAACACCACAACCCACTATATCCTCTCCTAAGAACCACACCACAGGCCCACTAACCACTCGTTGTACTGGGCTGAACTGGAAGGGAGAACAGTGTGGAGTTAAGTTTGGACAGGGGGGGGAGTTGGAGGCAGCAAAGAGGCTAGTGTATGCAGATTTGTACGGGTATCATGCCCGTCAGGGCCCACTATTTCCAGCTATTGACCTAGCACAAGACACTTCACGTCGCCCACGTCCTTCCCGTGATTATCCTTCAGAGAGTGAGATAATGAGCATACTGAGAGAGGAGGGAAAAGGGGCGAGTGCACAGCAAATCTCGCAAAAAGATACGGCAAAACCTGTGAAGAAAAACTCGCTAAGTCCCGCAAATATCGGAGAAAAATACAGGGAAAGTGTCGAAAAACCCGGTAAGAAAGGAGTTAGTACAGATTCACGGAATGATGCTGTAATGCCAGGAAAAGAGGCACGGACCGGCGGGACCAGAGCTGGAGGAGAGACTGCTTTCATTGAGACTGTGGAGCGTATAGAAGGGACGAGAGAAGGGAAGTCTTGGCCCCCATCGCTACTACCACAAGGTCCGTCTCCTTTGGATAGAATAGGAGACAGTGTGGAGTCACAGGCAGAGCAGACAGGTGACACACACACACACACACGAAACACCTGTGGGAAAGGGCAGTAAAAGAGACACAGGACACGGAAAGGTGATAAGCTTTGAAGACTTTAAGAAGTTAACAGCTGAACAGCCTGTGTATTTTGGACGATGAAACGGGAGATGTCGTGATGATGACGAAGAGGGAAGGAGAGAGAGTAGCCGAGGCAGATGGACTGTTGACAGATGTGTTTTGGGCTGTAAACGAGGTATTTCTAAAGCATGCAGCAGGCACAGCACTAATCACAAGAGAGACAGTCATAGAGAAGCGAGCAGCTAAGAATACTCAAAGTGCGAAAGCTAAGGAAAGAGCTAAGTGAGAGTGTGAGTATAGACATAGCGAAGGACATCCAAGACCTGAGAAGACCGAAATAGCTAGGTTGCTATATGCGCTGACAGCCGATAGTAGTGAAAGAGGGTTTGTGTTATGACCCGGACGGCAAAGAGAACGAGTTTTATTCAGAACTGTTAGCAATAATAGATTATGGGATACTCGACTTAGCTAAGAATCACGACAATCAATTTGCTCTTTTTATCGTGCGATCGATGCCCCACCTTATGAAGATATGGCATGAGGTAGAAGCGAGAGGGGTAACACTGAACGCATATTTGCGTAAGCAACACTCAGGAGATGCACACAAGTTCTTCAGCCCGGAGCAGGCAGCAATGAGGAAGAAAGAGTTTGACAGGAAGAGACGGGAGATAGACGGACACTCTGACATAGAGGAGGATGAAGAGTTTGATCCGGAAAACCTAGAACACTCTAGAACCTGAGACTGAGGCGATGAGGTCGGGAATTCCCATAAGCTTCAGATTATACTGCGAAGCGCGAGAAGAGCTTGACTGGATGTATGAGGAGAGATTCGAGAGAGAAGGAAGGACAGAGTCCAAAAGAAAGAGAATGAGGAGGAAGAGGAGCAAGATCACAATCTCATGGTAGACGATAGCGAGACGGTAGGACGCAAGAAAAAGATGATAGTTCAAGACAGCGGATCGTCAAGGGATACAGCATGTACACCGCACATCTTACACAACGTCCGAGAGATCGAACCCGTTAGCTTAGTCACCGGAAACGGAGAGAATGTAGTGCGAAACATGGGGGAAGCGCGAAGAATAGATGGATCGGGAAAGCCAGTTTTGGTAAAGAAAGATATGTTGTTAGACAACAGGGTGCCAGTCAACATTATGTCTACTGGAAACATGGACCACAATCACCACAGATCTATCATTCACCAGAATGGGCAACTACTAATCCTAAAACACCCCATAAGGATTAAAGAGAGTGACGTGATCGTGAGGGGGAGACTTACTCCTGGCATGCTCTATCGCTGGGTCAATGAAAAGGACAAACCCCTCAACATAAACGAACGTTACAGCCCCAAAGTGAAAGAGAGGAAGAAGAACGGGGTAGACGGGGCGGGAATCCCCAAAAAGAGAGAGAGAGAGAGAGAGAGAGAGAGAGAGTGAGAACAAGCAAGCGAGAGTAAGTGAGAACGAGGAAACCAGAGGCAGCGTTTTATATGCTATGTATCCTGAGAAAGGTAAGAAGGGTAAACCGATTGACATTTACGTCATACATCAGTGTAGCGGTCATAAAGCATTACCAAAGACCTATGCATTAGGCAAGGCAATGGGTAGGAAAGTGACAGGAAGTGAGAATAGAGTTAGATTTTACGAAGCCTGTATGATGGGGAAAGCTAAAGTGTTACCCCGATTTAAGGTTAATAGAATTAGGAGAGCGAGTTACCCTTGTGAGATTTTACATGTAGATACTTCCGGACCTTGGGCGGTCATGTCAATTCACGGTAAGTACTATAAATTTTGCGTTACAAATGATTACTCGGGGTACATTAAAGATTATTATTTACGTTACAAGAACGAATTTGTAGACTGTTTGAAGCAAGCGGTAGCGTGGTTTGAGAGGCAGACAGGGAAGAAAGTCAGACAGATCACTTGTGACAATGAGTTCGATGTCCCAACTGAAATTATAGAGTGGTGGAAACCCCTACAATTCATTTGGAAGACTAGTGCTCCAGGTGATAAAGATGGCAACCCCATAGCTGAGAAGGTCAACGACATCACAGCCGGACCAGCCCGGGCCATGCGATATGAGGCTAACTTACCACCCCAGTTTTGGGCGGAAATGGAACACACAGCCACAACCTTGCACAACATTCTACCAGCCACGACAGGACCTAGGCTAAGGAACCTCACCTTTTGAGCAATGTCTGGGCTACAGGCCAGCTATCCGACAACTTAAGCCTATAGGATGTTTAGGTGTAATGTATATAGGAAAGCAGGTAGGCAAAGGCAACTATAGGGGAAAGCGCGTGATGTTACTTGGATACGATGTATTTAAGGAACTATACAGAGTTTGGGATGGTCGTAAGGTCATCACAAATGTGCGTAATGTACGCTTTAACCCCAATGTAGTTGGCAAGGATGCTCACCCACCCAGAGAAGTTAGATGGGACGACGAGGAATCTGAGGGGGAGAGTAGTGACACCGTACAGCTAGAACAGCCGTTAGACGAACCCGAACTTAAAGATGAGGGGGAGTTAGACAAACATGAGGAGTTACAGGAAGAAAAAGACATTCACCGTCCAGATTCCGGTCTCCCATCAGAGTCGAAGGTAGAACTAGCTGACGACAAGGATGATGGGGCAACACTCGTCACATCGTTAGAGGCGCAAAGCCCCGAAGCAGACCACCCTAGTAGGAGGTACGTAGAGGGAGACGCGCCCACTAAGGTCCTCACTTGGGAGCAAAGTGACAAAATCACATCAGCTAACATAGTGGGAGGGAAATGAGAAGCAAAGGTTAGGACAACAGTTACACAACCACCTCCAGAAAAGAAGGCAGCAGTAAAAGCAGCTACATTGACAGGAGAGAGAGTTAGTGTGCCGGGAGGAGCTTTCGGAGAAGAATGGGCAAAGGAAGAATATGGAGACAACTGGCAATCAGTTAAGAGAGAAGGAAAAGTCTTAGAACCATGCGAGAAGGGAGAGAGACTTAAAGTCAGTAAGATGCCTAAGCCCAGTCACTTCGTAGTCTTTGACGACGGTCAAGTAGAAAAGATGTTAGATAGCGAAATTAGAAAGTATCGAATAGATAGGATAAGACCCGTCGGAGAACTAGAGCATCCCGAGATGTCCACAGAAAGTATCGTAGAGGATCAAACCACTGCGTTACTGTACCTGACATTGAAGGTACCAAAGGCAATGGTTAATGAGGGATTAACTGCGAAACTTTTCCTGGTGACAGGTGCACCAGCTTGTTTTTCAGTATTATTTGTCCGGATTTGGACCTGATGCCATTTTATTCCTGGTCTGTTGCCGTTTTCCTTTTTGGCTTCACTGAGCTAATATAACGAGACATCATTCTCATTCTTGAGGACTGTGTTTGGTTGTATTACCGACTTTTTACGAGCTATCGTTGGGGGCAGTACATTTGGAGTCCACATCACTAGGGTGATTTCTTTCTGCTTTGCCACACAGGCAACAGAGTGAATTTTCACTGACCTGTCTCACACGGGGACGTCAGACGAAAACAAATACTCCAACACAGCTCCCTCATAACTCTTTCACAAAACAAATAATTTGATTGGTCTCAAGCAGGTGTCTCGCCCTCTAGCCCAATCAGTATCTGTGTGCTCACAAGGAGACATCAGATACAAACTCTCTGTCGTTCTCGCTGTTCTCACACAGAGACCAAGAAGAAGGAGGTGGACAGAAGATTGAAGGAACACACACAAAACACAAACAAGCATAGGGACAGGAGCACAACACTCTACCCTTCTAGTTTGTGCATTTATCTGCATTATCTCACACATACGTCAGAGTATTTTTGCAAATCTCTGATCGTTTTCTAAAGGTAGGTCTGAGAACCTATCCGACCGACTGTCGACTTCTCAAGGAGAGCTTTTCTAGCTTCTCTATTACTATCTGTGTGTAGGTCCAAGTGCCTCATACTAGATACAATATAGAAAAGAAGGAGGAGAAAGTAATCTGAGTAAGGAGAACAAGAAATCGGAGAAAGTCTCAAAGACTATTTTTCTCAAACAAAAACAAACATACAAACAGTGTTTCATAGAGGACAGGAATCTTATCCTACCCTCTATTAGTTTCTCTCTTCACTAGTCAATCGACTGAAGGAGGAACAGAACACAAACGAACAAAAACCAAACATAGGAGCTGACACTGTCCTCCTGTTGATCACTACTACGACATCATGTCGACAGAGATCGCCGAAGTGAGTGAATTCTCGGAGGCAGATCAAAGAAGAGAAGAAGAAGAAGCAGGAGGAGGAGGAGGAGGAAGAGGATTGAATGAAGGAGGAGGAGGAGGATTGAATGAAGGAGGAGGAGGAGATGAAGGAGTAGGAGGAGGAGTAGAAGAGGGCTGGGATGATGAAGGAAGATATGGGGAGACGAAGATGAAGGAGGATTTGAACAAGAAGAGACGGGAGGAGGAGGAGCACATGGTAATCCCTTACCACCTGCCTACACGGGAGGAGGAGGACGAAAAATGATCGACTTGATTCATAGTGATGGAGAGGAGATCACAGTGGAGGAACAACAGTGGGTGCAAGACCACTATGACCTCACTAAAGAAGAGTTTGATAACAAGATGGGGGTAGAGAAGGACACCTATCTGTGGATCCCTCAGGATCAAAGAAGAGAGAAAAGTCGTGCTAAAAAGGATGTCTATATCCTATTATCAAACACAGCACAGCTCCTCGGCAAACTGGTCTCTGATCCAGAAGAGAGAAAGAATATACAGCATATCAAGTTTGGGGACACACACACCCACCTTGAATTACTCGATGCTATCTTTGGGGTGTACACTCAAACCCTGATTTGGGAACGTACATACGGCCCACGATGTGAGGGTTACCTCCAGTACACAAACCCAAGAGCAACGGCCAGATTCCTCGCGACTGGTCAGGAGGCAGTCGATGTAACAAAAATGAAGACCAATCTGGGTTCGAAAAACTCGAGTGGCATATTTCATTTTTTTACAATGGAAATAAAGGCCTTGGAGGAGGGGAAGGCAGAGATGGAAAAAGGCATTAAGGCAGCAGGAGAAACTCATCCTGTGATTGATGAGTTAGAGAAGACTGACAGAGT
The DNA here is from genome assembly GCA_019918135.1 of Paulinella micropora. Taxonomy (NCBI): domain Eukaryota; phylum Cercozoa; class Imbricatea; order Euglyphida; family Paulinellidae; genus Paulinella; species Paulinella micropora. The sequence goes on from WBZZ01004472.1 coordinate 147,024, forward strand.
TCTGACCAAGATCAGACTGTTGATGGGTGCGTTACTGCACAAGGAGGCATGGAAGAGATGGATTCCTACCAAGGATCACTCTGTCCTTAAATCACTTAGTAACGCACCACCGGTCGCCAACAAAGCAGGTGTTGACCAATATGTGGAGAAATATAATTTTCTCAGATCTGCTTCTGAATTGGTGGCCTTTATCACTCATGCTCAAAAGCTGGTGATATCTGAGAAGAAGAAGGCGAAAGAGAATGAGGAGTTCGAGAAGACGATGAGACTGGAAAGAATGAAAGCAAAAGTGAGTGGTGCAAAGACACACCCTCCGACATATTTGACCCCACCAGCTCCTGCCCCACCAGCCCCTGCACCCTCTGGCTCAACTACGGTGGTGGTCACAAACACGGAGAAGAAGGACAGACAGAACATCATAAATGCCTTCAAGGGGAAGAAAGGAAGAGTGGCAAGTCTCATGCTATATGCCAAGACGAGCTCAGACAAAGACTCTGATGCTTCGCTTTTGAGCAAGCTCAAAGAGATCAATGCCTGCATGAAGGCTTTTCCTTGCGACGAAACGCAGGAATACGAGGCCCTTGTTACTGTTTTTGACCAATCTCTAGTCTCGGAGGGATTTGATCTGACAAAGTACAAGTTTTTGAGAAAGAAGGAGGAGAATTTAAGAGAAACAATGCAACAGGGCTAGACGCTCAGTGTGAACTGGCGGTGGCCACACTCATTTCATATTTTCAATCTCATGGATACCAGCATCTCTGCACTGGTACTCTCATAGGATTTGAAATCTTTGAGACAGTGGCGATGAGTTTGAGGAGTGCTGTTGGCTTGGCGGCGACCCTTACGGAGGTAGTTTCCTCCTATGGGCTATTCTATGGCCGCAAGTCGATCATCCTCTATTTCTTTTCGGCGTTACACACAGTTAACCCGAGCAAGCTTACTCAGCTCATACAACAATGCTCGACGTTTAGCTCAGTGAAGTCCAAGAACTTCCTCGAGACACACGTGTTCGAAAATACGGTTCAAAGCGTTGCTCCGTCAGCACTGTTTCAAGAAGTGATGAGTGCATGCTCAAACATGGACTCGCTCACGGAGGCACATACGGCACAGGCAGGCGGTGTACCTGTTGGCGCACAAGCCACGTACACAAACAGAGTTGCCGGTTGGAAGAGACAGAGAGAGCCAGACCTGAAGACCGCATGTTGGAGGTGGTTCGCGGGCTTGCAGTGTAAGGCACAGATGGAGAACAGAGACTGCTCTTTCAATCATGATAGGCAGAACCCAACAGCAAGGGCAAATTTTCTGAGCAGGACGGAAGGCAAGGAACCGGGCCTTTTCAATATGCTTCAGATTGCCGCTGTGAACGAAGGTTGGTATGCCAATATGTGTGATGATGAGGAGTTACGAGAGGCAATCATTACCTACATGAAGAGGATGAAGGAGAAGAAGGAGGAAAGGGAGAGACAAAAGAAGTTAAAGGCCTCTCAAAGAGGACGAGAAGGAGGAGCAGGAGCAGGAGGACGAGGAGGAGGAGGAGGAGGACGAGGACGAGGAACATGGAGAGGAGCCTCGAGGTGGCAGGGAACCCCTCAGAGAGGAAGAGGAGGAGGTCGGGGATATACCCCTTATGGAGGGAGAGCTGTTCGAGCTCCAGCCCCCCCACCCAGAGGAGGAGGAGGCTCGTGGGCAAGCTCCAACCCGAATTTCGGTCGAGCTCAGGCCTACAACACTGCCTCGGAGACCGATACGTCATCCTACCCGGACACTACTCAAGGTAATCGTTTCGAGGTGGTGGAATGACTGGAGGGGGAAGAAGAGAGGAAGGAGAAGACTGTGAAGTTTAACCCTAAAGTCACAGTGCTTTCTAATGCTGTTGTGCAGACTGGGCCAACGCTTCCTCTATGTGAAAACAAAGATGTGGGTACACAGAGACTGCAGCCCCAAGGTAGTCTCATACCCGTTCATACAGCACGGTTACCAATGATAACTGATGCAAATAGGAAGGCGAGACTTGCGATGGAGGCGAGGAGGCCAATGGCAGACGTATCGCCTCGGCCAAGCAAACAACCACGAACAGACTCAATGTCTACGGTCGCGGCGGGTGGCGAGCAAAAAGACAATGTGTGTACTCAAGTACCACAAGACAATGTCGCTCAAATAGTAAACGCACCAGTACCGCAGAATAATAAAAATGTTAATGAGGTGAAGCAGGAGGAGAAGAAGGAGGAGTTGAAAAACTTAGAGACAAGACTCCAAAATTTGGAACGTAAAGTTCTTGTTCTCGCAGCCAATATACACAGGCCCGATGCTCTGTGTTATACGGAACTTTATTGTGAAACATTGAAGACAATATTAAAAGTTGGTAATGATACGATGGCGAATATTAATATTGTCGGCAGGAAGTTTTTTAATCGATACCGGGACTGGGTGGACGGAAATATGAAAAAGTCAACGGGCACTCTCAAAGGAGTGAGCAGCCGGACGGATATCACGGGAATCATCACACTGACCTTTAAATTGAAATCCGCACGAGTATACCGTATGGACCTCTATGTCGTCCCCGGTTACCACGGGTCAATATTACTATCGTATGACCAATTGGCTACGATGGGGGCTGTGATTGATTGCGCCGCACGGCGAGTGATATATGGAGTAAAAAGAGGAGAAGAGAACGATATTGATCCCTTCAACGCTACTGACTCTTATGAGGCTATGAGCTGAGTCTAGCGACGGATCACAAAAAGATTGCCATCGCACATGAGGCACTTGAGGTGTACGTTCACCCCCATGTCGTAAGACCGGATGAACTGTCCTGGACCGACATTTGGGAATCCCAAGTGTGCACTGTCACAGTTCCGACATGCCACTGGGACAAAAAGTCTATTGATGACTTAATCGAGAAGCGAAAGGAGGAGATTATATGTGTCGCACAAAGAAGCCAGTCGTTGGCGAGATTCGCGGAAGGAGTAGGAACAGATGTCCATATTACTAACGGATACTGTTTCCATGCGAAAGTAGGAGAAGAAAAAAGGGAGGCGTTTGTACCAAGGAGAACGGGGCGAATCCCGGATACTCCACCAGAAACTATTAAAAGTTTTATTACTGATTTCTGGGGTGACGAGCCCACGTGGCCGCGTTCACTGTCTGAAGTGAAGAAATGCTTACGGACTTTATTCGAAAATAATAAGCAGTATACTATTATCCTGCCATATAATGAGAAGGCGATATGGGCGCAGGAAATAAGGGACCGGCTTATTGATCATCCTATACCGGTACCCTCTCGCAAGCAACAGCTAGTGGTGGCTTGTCGTATGGGAACTCGTGAGCAGAGCAGTGCATACAAGCGGAAGCTCAGAGACCTCGACAAGTTGAAATTGATACCGCAAGCATTCACATGCTTTGATGGTTTTTACACCCGTAAAGCTCCTTTGCAATACGCGAGACTCATTGACATGCTGGTGGAGCTCGGTAATAGATGATGAGCCGGACACGGTCACGTATGAAAAGACGGGCCTAGATGATGTCTCGGAAGAGGACTTAGGCTTGGAGGAGGACAGAGAACCCCTCAAGCATAAGCAGATGTCTGATGAAGATTTTCAAGAGGCGGCGCGGAAAATATTGGAAGAAGGAGTAGGCACGGAGAAGGAGCTTTTAAAAGCCAAATTAGAGGCGAACAAGGAAATTTTTGACCCTCCACATGCAGGTGGTGTCAAGCCTGAAGATTTCACTGCGGTTATTTACAAAATACCGGGTGCGGAGCCGTCACCGGCACCACGAAGGGCGAATTTGAGTATACATGAGGCGAAGATAGCGGAGGAGCTAGCAAGACAGCTGCTCAATGAGGACTTTATTGAGAGATCAACATCTCCAATAGTCTCACAACCGAGAATAGTGCCGAAGCCAGGAGGAGAATGGCGCCTGACAGTTAACTATGCTCGTGTTAACAAGGTGCTGGAGGAAGAGAGAAATCCTCTCCCGACATTAGAAGAAAGGAAGGGAGTACTGCGGAATGCAAAATTCTATTCGGTCATTGACCTTAAGAATGGCTTCTGGCAGATACCACTGGAGGAAAAGTCCAGATGGCTTGACGGCGTTTGTGGTGGGTATGGAAATATATCAATGGAAAGTGCTTCCGATGGGCCTCAAGCAAGCCCCAAGGACTTTTCCAGAAGGCGATGCAGAAGATGTTGAGCAGTCAGTACGATGATTTGTCTGACGGTGGCTTTATGAGAAGGCGGGGACAGAAGGCGGGAGAATATGCATTTTGCTATATCGATGACATTATCGTATACTCTAACACAATGGAGGAGCATATCGATCATTTGTCCGATATATTCAGGCGCATCGGAGCTTTTGGCCTGAAGTGCAATCTAAAGAAGTGTCAACTTGCCAAGACGAGTGTGACATACTTAGGGTACGAGATCTCCCATAATCGAGTCTCGATATCCAAAGAGAAGAGGGAGGAGATTATGAATCGACCGATACCGAAGAACCGCACTGAATTGCACTCATTCCTTGCGATGGCGCAATACTATAGCCAGTT
>WBZZ01004473.1:0-20000 GCA_019918135.1 Paulinella micropora
CGATCAGGATGCCTCAAAGACTGCTGCACTGACTCGGAGGCGACAGTAGATGCTGATTCTGTACATTTAGACACATCACTGTCAATAATATAAATAAATAAATAAATAAATTAAATAGATAAAATAAATAAATAAATAAATAAATAAATAAGGGGAAGGGGGGGGGAGGAATGAAAAGAAAGAAAGAAAGAAAGAAAGAAGAAAGAAGAAAGAAGAAAGAAAGAAAGAAAGAAAGAAAGGATGGAGGCATAACGTGTGGATCGAAGTTGGACTTCATGAAGAGAAAACCACTTGTCAGCGCAGCAGCGAACAGATAAAAGAGCAGACCCCACCAACCTTAGACAAAGAACACCACCACCACCACCAACAACAACAACAACAACGACAGTATGTATGTATGTATGTATGTATGTATGTATGTATGTATGTATGTATGTATGTATGTATGTACGCATGTATGTATGCATGCATGTATGCATGCATACAAAACAACAGCATCTATGTATGTATGTATGTATGTATGTATGTATGTGTGTATGTATGTATGTATTTATGTATGTATATATATATGTATGTATGTATGTATGCATGTATGCATGTTTGTGTATGCACGTATGTATGTATGCATGTATGTATGTATGTATGTATGTATGTATGTATGCATGTATGCATGCATGCATGTATGTATGTATGTATGTATGTATGTATGCATGTGTGTATGTATGTATGTATGTATGTATGTACATATGTATGTACATATGACTCATATGTATGTACATATGTATGTATGTATGTACATTGTATGTATGTATGCATGCAGGTATGTATGTACATATGTATGTATGTATGTATGTATGTATGTATTACCAGTCAGCCCGATGATTCCAGCAATACATCCTGCAACGCAGGCTGTGAGAGTACGACTAACACAGCCAAGACAACGCCTTTAAAAGGTGGCCATGAGACAGAGTTAGTTTCCTGCTTTACTACTTAACTACTTAATTCAACTTACTTGTTTACTACCGACTTACCTAATTACTTCTCATAACCTAACTCACTTCTTTCTGTCTTTATTCTGAATTTCTTCATCTCTTTATTTTTATCTTTTTTACTTCTATTTTCTTTAATAGTTCTATTGATTTAATTCAGCCATTTATCCGTGTTTTCCATATTCATCAACCATCCCTACTCCCTTGTGTTTCCAGCTTCGCTCTTTGCCATGCCGTCAGTGTCCTCGCCGTCAGAAGCAGGTGCCTCACCTCGGCTGCGTCTTCGGCGAGGGCGAGGCAAAATGCGGTTCTGGGATGAATGTGCATTGCCATCCGGCGGTCCATCCCCAGAAGACATGGAGGACGATGCACTACTGAGACTAATCACACCTGACTCCGCACGGGCCAAATCAACGTTTTCGTCTGCGAGTCCGTCTTCAATGGCGGCACGAACAGTCACCAGCCAGTCCAGAACAGTCAGTCGACGACACCGATCCACGTTTTGAGCAAACTTCTGCAACACATCATTCATGACCTCGACCTTGAGATCGAAGGCGACAAGTCTTTGTTTCATGTCTTCTTTCGAATCCCAGTCAAAGGCTGCCCCGGCTTGGTACATTCTCGCACGGTCATGAACAATGTCCTCGATCAGATCCGACAAGAAGTTGTAAGCAATCTTGACTTCCTCACCGCGAGGGTCGATCTTTTGGCCTTGGGACTCAGAAGGAGGCGCAACATTGCCACGACTGTGAGTTACCAGCAACAGGGTCTGCTCGACGTGCTGGACGTCGAATCGCATGGGGTCTGTGAGAGAGTGCCTCGCTACAGTGCTGAGGTTTGCTTCGCAACGCTCTTCAGAAAAGATCCGAGGGTCGTGACAAAAAGCCCTCCACGCCGGATGCTGGTGGCGCCTCCAGTAGCTGAGGGTGAGAAGGTGCAGACACAAAACGTGCGAGTACTCGTTAGCTCTGAAGTGGAGAAGGACATGGAGGGCGCGATGCAAGTAAGCAAATATCTGGTCAGGCATGTTCTCCCTGATCACGCAGCCGAGATCTTGGGCCTGAAACACAAAGAAGAAAAATACTGTATATTTTCAAACCTCACAAACATGGCTGGCTGACCACTGGCATGAACCACTCAAACAAAACCAGCAAACCTCCGACTCGGAGGTTGGCCCTCTGTGCAGGGGTGAGCTCTTGATTGAACTGGAAATTGTCGAGAAGCTCGGCTTGAACGTGGGGGTAAGCAAGACGAACGTAGGCCATGATCGCCGAAATCGTCTTGAGTCTAGGTTTGATCCTGAACTTTTTGGAAGGAAACAGCTCATGCCAAACGGGCCCGAAAACCTGGCGCTTAAACTCACACCAAATCAAGACACAAAGGAACTTGTGAACATGCCAATGGCCCAAGAAGACACACATCCAGGACTTCAAGTGTGACAAACCCCGGCTTCGATCGTACAAGGCCTGTGACATCAATTAAAAAATATACCATATTTTTCGAATGCATGCACAGAATTACTACCTTGTAAATCCGCTTGTAAATGTTAGAATCTACAGTACAAAGCTGGAAACGCTGTAAATCTCCGAACGGCGATGCTGTAAATCAAGTTTCTCGAGAAGTCTGATGACTGCGTCGTTCGACGCAATGTTCTGGTCCTCCATTCGCAGACCTTTGAAAACAACCGGTTCATTGCCGGGCCGGGTGTCGACTGACATCTCCGGAGGCAAACAAAGCGGAATCCTGGTGCACTGCTTGGAGACAGAATCATCAAAAAATCGCTTGAAATCTCTGTTGTTGGTTTAAAGCTCTCTCATGTTAGCTCGGGTCAAGGCAACGACCGCGTCATCAAACAAATCCTCTGGAAAAGCATCGACCTGGCCCGCGCAAAGCACCATGCTGGGAGGGTTCTGGCGCTGAGATTTCAGAATTCCGAAGACAGTCCAGAGGCCGTTGTTGTAGGGGCCACTCCCAACGTTCGGCACTCCGACGTTCCGAAACTTCAAGCTGGTTGCGAAGTTGTCGAACCAAGTAGATTTCAGGTCGTCGGCTCGTTTCTCCTCCGCACTGATAACAACAACAACAACAACAACAACAAAAACAAAACACACACACACACACATAATTTTTTTTTTTAACTCTGCAACCAGTTTGAGTGGTTCTTCCACTCCGCCTGGTCCCTCTGGACAGGGAAGAATGGAAGAAACAAGTAACGAAGCTTCAAGGGTCAGAAGAAGGACATTGGAATGAAATTTACAGCGGAAGAAATTTGTAATTTCATGCCAACACCCTCCGCTAAATGAGAAACAAGTTTCACCAGGGATGGAGCAGCGCAGAAAAAAACAGCTACTTGTTTTTTTTTATGCGCTGCGCACCCAGTAACGACCTCAGGGGTCAGATGAAGAATGCCTCAAATGAAAAGCAAGTTTCACCAGTGCTCGCATAACGCGCGAAGAAACAGCTACTTTGTTTCTTCCCGCGCTGTGCATCCAGTTTGAAGTGTGCTGAAGTACACGGGTGTTCTCTTCGGAGCGACGAACAAGAAACAGAAGACGAGCAGCAAGAGTTTAAACAATCACAAAAATCTCGATTCTCTGCGGATGGACTGGTTTTTGCTGCTCTCCTTCGTCTTTTGGCTATCAGATTTGCAAAGACGAGGAAGAGAACTCACCGCTGTCTACGGTCGTAACTAGTTCTTGCTCTTCTGACTTTTGGGACAAGGCCAGAAGAGCAAAGACTCACGAGGATTTGCAAGAGTTAAAGTACAAGTAATGAAAGGAATTGTACTTGTGGGTTTCAGAAAACATTTCAGACAAGAAAAATATGTCATTTTTCGAAACTACACTTGTTGGGAAGTACAACCAAGGGCAACATTTTTGAAAAGACAAAAAATATTGTATATTTTTGAAAACAGTTCATGCTCATCCATGCGTAACGGAGCGGGAAGGAAAGAACCTTAGAGATGTCTTGATTTCCTGAAGGCGAATGTTGCGGCGGCGATCAAAGCTCCTGATCGGAATCACTCTTACAAACGAGGACAAAACATCGAGTCCTTCCCTGCTTAGTCCTCGATGATAGAGTTCAAGGCACAAGTCAAGCTCCCACTGGAGAAAACGCTGACCCTGTTGAAGCATGACGAAAAGAAGGAAGCACGAAAACGCTTGTCTGCCCTCCGACAAAAGAACTTGGGCGTCATGTTCTTCAATTTTGCGGAACTGACCATTCTGATGCCTGACATGCGCTAACTTGTGCCAAAATCTGTAAAGTCTCTCAGGCGCGAACATTTTCACCCAAGCCTCGAAGCCAAAACCCATGAAATCGCCTGACCACGAGTGACCACAGGAGAAAAAAAATGCATTGAACGTGTTACAGGCAACTTACTGGAGACAGCTTTCTTGATTTTCAGGACTTCTTCTGCGAACGTGTTGCAATCAGGAACAAAAGGAGTGCCCTGAATCGATTTTGCCACTGCAACGAAATGGCTTCTCAGCGCAGACAGGTAGCATCGCCTAAGAACCTAATATTGTCCAAAAAAAAAAAACACAGAAGTGACGAGAATAGTTTTATAAGGGTTGTCGGAAAACAGAAGTGGCATATTCCGACACCGGAACCTTTTCAAACAAATCCGTCCGGAAAAAAAGGTAAAAAATCACTTTCAAATGATGTCTCAGAAAAAAAAATATGACATATTTGCCAAAGTGAGCCGGTTTGAGCCCACACTCGGTGCCACCAAGGCACAAAAACCGGTGTCGGACGTCAGTTTTTGGGAACGAGTGGCCGGACTGGGTCCGTTTGCCATTTTTGGTTGCATTTCACCATATGAGGGTGACTTTCCGTCCCTATCAAAATGAAAAAAAAAACACGTTTTCAGGCCTAACTTCTTTTTTTTTTTTTTTTTTTTTTTTTTTTTTTTTTTTTTTTTTTTTTTTTTTTTTTTTTTTGCTTCGTGACCGCTTCCGGTCAACTTGAGCACTTTGTTTGGGTGTCTAGATTGTTGCACTCTCAAAATCGCTTTCCGAACACTACATCATGGGTGGTCCCTCTGTCGACAAGTCTTACATCACCTACAAATGGTGGATCACTCCTGAAATGAAGCTCATTGTCTCTGAGCTGGAGCTTGGAGGAGAGCATGGGAGTGATTGGACGGGTGAAATCGAGAGCTCTTTCGATCTCGGTTTTGTGTGGAAGTTTGCGTTTAAGCCAAAAGGTGCTACTAGTTACCAGTACAATCCTCGACTTTGGCACGTGCAGGTGTGGGTCAACGACACAAGCCAAGACGAAGGTGGAGACTTCAAGACATTTGCATTGCTCGATGAACCGTGCCTGACTGACGCTTACTACGTGGGCTGGCCTAAGGATGTGACCTGGGACGAGAAGTTGTACGACATGTTCTCCAAAGGCCCAAACGCGCCAGCTCCTACAAGTCAGCAAATTCTCTCTTCTTTGTTCTAGTTGTTTGTTGTTGCTTTGTGTCTGTTGTTCTAGTTGTTGCTTGAATTTGAACAAGTTTCAATTATGGGCTGTGAGTTCATGGCTGCCATGCTTGCCCGAGCTGTTTTTTTGGCTTCGTGTCACTATGATTTTTTGTTTTTGCTCGTGGGTAGGGGCTGTGAACAATTACCTCAAGCAATTTCAAAGAGAGATGGATGAGCAGGCTAAGGTCTTCAAACAAAAATATGCTATATTTTTCTTGTGAGCTTCAATGTCTCATGATTCTTTGCTCCACTTCGTTTTTGTTTGTCCGTGTCTCAAAAATACATCATATTTTTCATCCGAGACACATCTTCCACCACGACGTCATCATTGTCTCGTGTTGAAAAATATGCTATATTTTTCAACTTAGGATGGTTCCAAACAGGAGGCCAAGCAGCTAATCGCTGATTCGCAGGCTGCCCCGGCTGATCCTTCCTCTGTTTTCCATCCCGCCAATTCTCTTGGTAGTGCTGCATCCCGCGCCCCGAATTCTCAGGGCAGTGTTGCAGCTACTGAGGTTGTGGGAGGCGAAAACGAAAAGGAACTTGCACCCGCCGACCTTGCCCTCGCTCGTCGTGCTTCTGCTCAGCTAGCTGCAGCCAGGCCCCAAAGCCTCGCATCTTCAGCCCCTGCTGCCACACAGCCTTCGAGCTCTTCGTCGAGTAGTTCTTCGAGCTCTTCATCGAGCAGTTCCTCAAAATCCACTCCATTACGGTCCATCCCCTCGAGCAAAAAATAGCCCAAGGCGGCGGTTGGAACCATCACGCCTCTGGCCAGGAGCTCCTCTGCCACTTCCGCGACACCGTCTTCATCATCGTCGTCTTCTGCCCCACCCCAGCATCCCCTGTCTCCAGCATCGTCTTTTTCTTCAGCCTCCACACCTGATCCAAATGGAAAGCGCAAACCGGAGGGCTCGCCGGAAGGATCCGAACCACCCGAGAAGAAGCGCAGAATGAAGGGGAAAAGGGGCACGGGCAAGAATGTCTCGGAGGCTGACAGGCAGAAAGCTGAGAAGAATGCGTACATCAAGGTTCTTTTGTTGAAAATATGCCATATTTTTGGTTGGTTCAATGTTCTGTGCAGACACCAGAGAGAAGATGAAGGAAGCCGCTAAAGCCCTTGCCAGCATGACTTACAAGAACGTGCATGCCATTCCCGACGCCATCGCTACCCAACCCCACAGGGCAGTGACTGATCGTTTACTCTACCCAGAGCATGTCAAACAACTCGTCGAGAATTTTTAAAAGTCTCAGGATCCCAACAGGAAGATCCAGTGGGTGGGCTGGATCAAAGATCCGCGCGATCAGGTCAATCCCGGAAAGCTTGGGCTGGACGATGCTGACAATTCTCTCTTGGAATCCCTTGATTTCGAAAGAGAAAAAAAATGTCAGGCTTTGTGGACTTCGGCTGGGCTTGTAAAAAAGGAAAGGCCCAAGATGGACTTCACGAGCCTGCCAGTCGAGGGCCAGGCCAAGATCAAGAACTTTCTTCGCAAGGCCATCCAGGACGGGAAGTTTCTCCTGCAGGCGATCGTTGGTCTTCCTTCCAGCCATGCAATTCAGCAACTTCACAGAGAAGAACCTTCCAACACGAAATTCCAGGTCATTCACGTGGAAGCTCTTCGTTTCGTTCGTTGGAACGATGCAGGTCGTCAATCTGTCAGTTTTCTTGGCGCCTTCGAGAACACTGTTGCTGACGTCCACCGTAAAAACACATTCAGCGAAAACTGCATTTCTGCGCACGATCAAGGTTACGCTGGAATGGCTCGTCTCAAGGACCAGAATGATGCTTCCTGCAACATGTTTCTGACCTCATGGAAGAGGGACTTCGCCCTTTCCCACAACATCCCCTTGCTGACTTTCGGTTCCATGTGGACTTACGTCGCTTCGAACACCGGTGAGCTTTGGAAGTGCTGGCTGAAGCTTCTTTCCCCTGGTGGCGTTCGTTCTGACATGCCTAAGAACCAGGCAATCATCGAAAGCATCAACGAACTTCACAACATCCGCAAGGACAAGCCAGGTCTAGTGGAAGAAATGCAACAATTGATTGAGGACCTCCAGCAAGGCAAGCCAAGCGAAGTGAAGCAAACCATGAAGAGGCTTTTTCTGGAGCAGAAAAAGTACGTCTGCCTCATCTTGCTGCAGGACATGTTCCTGGACCTTGCTGACAACATGGGGTTTTTTGAAATCGATGGTGTTTACGTTGGCAAACAGTGGAAGGATTTGTGGGAAAAAGTCCCCCAGCTTGACAACGATGAAGGCATGGCAATCCTTGCTCGCACTGTGGACATCCTCTACCTGCAGAAAAAGAAGGACCGCTCCCTCCAGGACAACCTGGAAGCTTACGTCAAGACCTGGATCCAGGCAGCACTCAAACGTCTCTCCGGCGAAGAAGTTGAACAGGCACAGGTTCTGAGACCTCCTGTTGCATGCTCTTGAAGACTTTGTTTTAATTTTTTTTTTTTTTTTGACAGGCAACCATCTCTGAAGATCAGCAGATCCATTTCGGCAACGCTACGATTCTGGTGCAGGACTTTTTCAACATGGCCTCCAACTCTGATCTAGTGCATGGCAATTTTGATCTCTCTTACTTTTCCATCAATTGAAAATATGCTATATTTTCTTTTTTTGTTTTCCTCGTTCCTTGTGTTTGTGTTTTGTTTGTTCCAGACCTGCTTTACGCTGACCTTCCTCACAACATTTCCGACCTTGTTGCTGACACTACTGAAATCAACAAGGAAAGGGTCGTCAAATTGCTGAACCAGTTCGGTGTTGTCGGCAATGCTAACAAGCGCGCCGTCGTTTTTCATCACCATCTGTCCCAGTACAACCTCTTGGTGGAAGCTTTGCAGCAGTGTAGCTTCGGAACAATCGAGCCTGTGTTCTGGTACAAGGAGAAGCACAACTACCAGGGACACGTCCAGAAGTGGATCAAGGCAGTGGAGTGCGTATGGTGGCGTTCTACCCGTCCCAGAGCGTATTTCAGCTCCATTTCTCCAGGAGCCCGCTTGATCGTCACAACGTTTACTCTGTTGCGGTCCCGACGAAAAAACAGAAAGTCACTGGGAAGCCGGACGAACGAGCCAACGCTTTTGAAACACTCACGGAGTTGTCAAGACAAATCCTCTCTGATGTTCTTCCCCCGCAGGGCAAGGTGTTGGTTGCTTGCATGGGCTCTGGTTCGGAGGTCATCGGCGCCCTCCAGGCCAACATGGTCGTCACCGGCTTGGACATCGATGCTGGTCAGGTTCAAAACGCCAGGGATCGCGTCCGCAAGTATCTGGAGCCTGGTTCCAAAAAGGGCAGGCCGCCGAAAGCAGCTGTGGAAGGAGAGCTCCCTGAGGAGAAGGAGGAGGAAAAAGCAGAAGAGACGGAAGGTCGACGCGGTCCTTCAAAAGAAAGGTTCCATTGGAGGGCAAAAGTCTTCTACCCTCGCCAAGTGCTGCGTGTGCGAGGAGAAGTTTGGCGTGCGGCATTTTGAGAGTGCAGCTTGCCAGAAATGCAACAGCACGGTGCACAAAGGCAAGCTGAAAGATGGCAGTGATGAGTACGATCAATGCGATTACACCTGCGGCGTAGAAGAAGGCGATTGTGACAAGGAGGATGGTGTGTCTGCGGAGGGTTCCTTCTGCTCCCAACAGTGCCACGACGATTGGCATGTCATGATGATGCGTTCGTCTGCCCCTCTTCCCGCTCGGGCACTGTTTTCGAAATATGCCATATTTTTCGAAAGTACGTTTTTCATTAAATTGGTTGTTTTGTTTCATTGTTTTAATTTTGCCTGAACGTTTTCGTGCCTCCGGACCGGTTCAAGACTTTCCTTCTCGTTTGCACCAGTACTTGTAGTGTGTTTGACGACGTCAGTTCCGGAAGACATGTCATAAAAATTACCTGCTCTAGCCAAAATGGCTAGGCTGCACCGTTTTTCGATGGCTGAAACTGCTTTCATGATCTTTTTTTCACGTTTACCCCGGTCAAAACAGAAAATTTTAATACATTACAGATATCCCCCCCCCCCCCCCCCCCTTCCCCAATTGCCGTACGTTGGCAGGTCCAAGTACTAGTACTAGTACTAGGCTACTAGACCTATAGCTAGTATACTAGGTCAGTAGGTATACTAGCCCTATATGTACAGATATAGCTAGTAGCCATATATATATGTATATATATATATATATATATATATATATATATATATACGTATACGCGTACGTATATTCCCTAGACTCCAGATACTAGCTATAGATCTAGAGATACTCTAGCTAGCTATATAGTATATAGCTAGGTACTTGGTCGCGCCTTTGTACTAGTTGTACTGCGATTTTCTGGTCCGTTACTAGGTAAGTTATAACTTCGAATTCTAGAACTTATACTAGTTATATGGAAAATGTAGTAAGAATTCGAAAGCAAAAACAAACCTGCAGCTGTAAAATTAGTACTAGGAATATTAATCACAACAGCTCAAAACATGTTTGGACAATGGGAAACCTGAAATTTAATTATAAACATATAGATATGGAAAATCCACACTACAACTAGCTATAGGTCCAAGCCAGGTATCGCCGGAAACGTTAACACTTCCAAAACACTAATATATGATCCCGTATAGGTTCAATGCAATGCATTGAAAACATTTCAATGAATGCATTGAAAATTTTTCAATGCATGCATTGAAATTTTTCAATGCATGCATTGAAAAATTTTGAATGCATGCATTGAAATTTCAATGCATGATGCATTGAAATTTCAATGTATGCATCGAGGTTGGCCATGGCAATGCATCAGATTTTTTCAATGCATCCTGCGCATGCCTCACAGGCCTAGTCAACACGCTGGGGGTTTATTAAAGATGCCGGAGTCCGGAGTCAACGATTTCAATGCATGCATTGAAATGATTTTCAATGCATGCATTGAAATGATTTTCAATGCATGCATTGAAAAAAATTCAATGCATGCATTGAAATTTCAATGCATGATACATTGAAATTTCAATGCATGCATTGAAAAAATTCAATGCATGCATTGAAAAAATTCAATGCATGCATTGAAAAAATTCAATGCATGCCTTGAAATTTCAATGCATGATGCATTGAAATTTCTATGCATGCATTGAAAAAAATTCAATGCATGCATTGAAATTTCGATGCGTGCATTGAAAAAATTTAATGCATGCATTGAAATATCAATGCATGCATTGAATTATTTTCAATGCATGCATCGAAATTTCAATGCAAATGTCGAATGCATGCATTGAGATTTCAATGCAAATGTATTGAAATTTCAATGCATGCGTCGAAAAGTAATGGTGATGCATGCATTAACACTTTATTGCCGGCATTATGCCGGCAGTATTCAAAGTACATCACTTCATCACTAGCATACCAATTTTTTTAATGTTACCATTCTGATTTTTGAAAGGCTATCATTTGCCTTTATTATTATTATTATTATTATTATTATTATTATTATTATTATTATTATTATTATTATTGTTACCATTCTGATTTTTGAAAGGCTATCATTTGCCTTTATTATTATTATTATTATTATTATTATTATTATTATTATTATTATTATTATTATTATTATTATTATTATTATTATTATTATTATTATTTGGACACCGTGATAGCCCAGTGGTCAAGTTCTACCATCTGAGCCCTGTCGCCAGTTCGATTCCCGTCGGTGCCACCAGTATTTTCATTGAACATACCGGTCTATTTCTGGACCAGTATTTTCATTGAACATACCGGCCCGTCTGGAAGTGTTGGAACTGCCCTTGCGGGGGTGTCATTAGAGCTTATCGTCAATTCTTCGTACTCCCCTCACGGGTGAGACGATGGAGGCGCATGTGCAGAAATGCATCAGCCATTGACAGAGAGGCACTATTATTATTATTATTATTATTATTATTATTATTATTGGACACCGTGATAGCCCAGTGGTCAAGTTCTACCATCTGGGCCCTGTCGCCAGTTCGATTCCCGTCGGTGCCACCAGTATTTTCATTGAACATACCGATCCGTCTGGACCAGTATTTTCATTGAACATACCGGCCCGTCTGGAAGTGTTGGAACTGCCCTTGCGGGGGTGTCATTAGAGCTTATCGTCAATTCTTCGTACTCCCCTCACGGGTGAGACGATGGAGGCGCATGTGCAGAAATGCATCAGCCATTGACAGAGAAGCACTATTATTATTATTATTATTATTATTATTATTATTATTATTATTATTATTATTATTATTATTATTATTTCTTCTTGTTTTGTAGTTTTGGCGTTACATTTGATCTCCAATCACTATCCCAATCCCTCACCTTCTCGCTAGGCGTTCTACTTCGTTTTCCAAGTTTTTCTTCTGGCTGTCCTTTTGGTACCGGTATCTCTTGATAATACCACTTTCTCTTCCCTTTTCTTTCTTAGCTTGCTCCTTACTACTTATGTTATGTGCTTGGCTTTTTCCTGCCCCTTTTGCTTCCACTCTTGCTTGACCTTTTCCTTTAGTACTTTGCGCTGGCCTCCTTGCGCACCTGATGAAGTCATCTACATAATCCCTTGTCATTATGAGGCGGTGCAACTTCTGAAAATCTGTTGTTTCTGAATAAACGAACCTACTAACCATCCCTAACTCTCTGCTTGCCTCTGTCCTGGGCTCTCTACCCTTCAGGGAGTTACGGTTTCCCCCCGGCCAGCTGCGCATGCCTAACTGTTTAATCCCTACGACTAGCTCGTTCTCTCCAAGAAATTCACCTGCTGCATCAGTAACTAAGTTTGTGACCTTACCGTCATCCATGATGTGCAGTTCCAGCGAGGGGTGCACGTCAACCACTGCATTGATAAAGTGATACTACTAACACAGCAAATATTCAGCAACATGGATTGAGGCACGGATAGCACCTATCGCTGCCAACTAACGTAAATCTTTCTGACCCTGAGGTGCAAGATATGGAAAGCCGTTGTAATGTACTATTAATACCCGTTACTCCACCTAGTCAATTTACCGGTAATTTGGATAGTCTTAGTCATAGGCAAGTTCATAGGCCGGACAGTTATTAATACCTTTATTACTGACAAGGACACTTTCTAGAGTATTCGCGAATCATAGTCTGGAATGCCTAGAATCAAATGAGTATTACCATTCTGTTAAGGTCACCACATTTTGTGTGACCCAAAGTCATTAAAAGTCTTTTCTTCGGTTATTCTTTACCCTTAGCGGGGTAGCTTCCCTAAACTCTGCGTTTGAGTGATAGATTACTTTGGTTATGAGCCTTGTCAAGGAGGCAAGCGTGCCAAAGCACGTATTGAGTCAAGTGCCCATATTCGAGGGCAACGACCAAAGCTTTTGGCCTTGGTCAAGCAAGTTTCAGAAGCACATGCAGGGGATATCTGTCCACGTGGCAGAGATGGTATCTGTGGCATTAGCCGACCCAGCTAAAGCCAAAAGGGATTTTCCTTACGACGAAGCAAGGGCTAAGACGGCAGAAGACTTAGAAGAGCCCGACACGCCCATAAGTGATAGTGAGGAAGATGAAGAGTCAGACACCTCTCTGAGAGGAAGACAGAGACCCCAGACAAAGAAAGAAGATATCAAACAGCCAGAAGATTGGGATCAAATGACAGCAGAACAACAGAGAGAGTGGAAAGAGAAAGAAGCGAGGAAAAAGAAAAGACAAAGTATGAAACAACACACAAGAAGAAAGACAGCTATCCGCAAAGAGAAGAAATATTATGAAAGGATGAAAACTTTGCAGTTATGTTTGTCTGTGGCTTTTTCCAAAGACAATGTATCTAATTTCCTGCGAACACAGAAGACGAAAGGACCCATTGAAGAGTTGATAGTAGTAAGAGATCAATGGGGAGGCATTTCCGGAGCAGGTAGGTACATGTTAGAGGAAGAGTTTGAGAGAACGAGACCAAGGGCAGGTCAGAGGTATGTAGACTGGCTAAATGAATTTCTCGCAAAGAAAATCTAGCTTGAAAGTTTACGTGGGGCGTCATTTTCCGATGAGGAAGCAAAGAGAAAGCTATTTAAGAAATTGCGCTACCATCCAGCTTTCGGGGATAAATTTCAGGTGGACCACTCTGATCTCCCGGCCAGACTAAGACCAAATTTCTCGAAACTATGCGAAGCATCTAGGGAAAGATGGTTAATGTGGGAAGAAAAAGAAAGACGTAACAATTTCCGTGAGAGAAAAACTCAAATTCGCAAGGACAACAACAAGAAATCTCGGGATGGCAAGCAGCGGCAAGAGACCAATCTCCTGA
The DNA here is from genome assembly GCA_019918135.1 of Paulinella micropora. NCBI lineage: Eukaryota > Cercozoa > Imbricatea > Euglyphida > Paulinellidae > Paulinella > Paulinella micropora. The sequence continues at coordinate 13,727 of WBZZ01004473.1, forward strand.
TGGATAATAAAGGGAAAAGGGGAGACAATAAACCGGGACCAAAGACAGCTCCAAACTGGACGCTCAAAGTCACGTGTTTCGGATGTGATGCCAAAGGCCATACCATGAGATATTGTCCGGTGATTTCGGAAAAGTTCCGCAAAGAAGGAAAATTAAAACGGAATCAAACGGAAGACAAAGGCACGGAACAAGAAAAGAACGAACAAAAGAACAATTACAAAAACAAAAAGAAACCCTTTCATAAGAAAAAGAAAGCACTCACTTTGATAACAACCGGCAACGACAAAAACGAAGACGAACAAAGTGACTCTGATACAAACGTTGCTTTAATCCATATGGGGAATACTTATGATAAGAGCGATGATGATGAGGAAGAAAGAGAAAGAGATGACGAGCAACCAAGCTCACCTCATCACAAATCTACAAGTCCCCAAGCCCTTTTGAACGATACAAAGACTACACCTAGGGTAGGGAATAGACATAGTGAGAGTGGAGAAGGACGGGAAGTGCGGTTAGTATCGGCCACCCTACGAGGTCCCTCCTCACTACGGGGAGAAGGCAAGGAAGAGCGGTTAGTATCCGCCACCCCACGATGTTCCCCAGTCACCCCTAACCCTAACGAAAATCATTTGAGGCTTGAGAGTTCTTACGGAGTCACGCCTGACACAAAATGTGCCGGAATAAACAGACGCAAAAAACCGTGTAATGTTTCCGTTGAAAAATCAAAAGGAAAAGGAATATACGCAAATCACGCGAAACGATTATCTTATGCGAGGTACTGCGGATATCACGCCACACAAGACCCAGATTATCCGGAGTTGGATTTGTCGGTAAGTCCCGTGTTGCGTCCCCCCAAATCTCCTTACTACCCAGACGAACGAGGTCTTAAAGCTGCGGCATTGGAAAAGTCTCATAAAATTACGCAAAGACTCATTTTCGGGGAATTTGAAACTTTACGTGACACCAAAATTTCCACAAGTCCACAAGTCTCGCAAAATATTCCGCAACAACCACGCAAACATAATCCATTTTCTAGTCAGTGGACCGGCCAGAGCAGAGAAGGGAGAGAAGAGAGTGGAGTGGATGAGGGAGAGCAACGACTTGGGCCCACTTCTGTCAACAAGTTTGGCAACCAAATAGGTCCCACCTCACAACAACTCCAAATCTCTAGTTCTAGACCAATCACAGCACTCCCACCAACACAGACAACATACACGCAACCCATCAACCCTCCTGTCATAACCTTCAAAGATATAAATGAAATAGCTAAAACGTTGATGAATGAGTGCGTGAGGGGAATGAATGGAGAAGTGATACGTGTCGTGAGTGGCGAGCTAGAGAGAGATGACTTTTTGACTGACATAGTAAGAGCAATAGAAGGAGTGTACTTGGAGAGAGCAGTCAGACAGAGTCCCATCACTGCACCTCCACAACTCACAGAAGAGGGACAAGGTGAGGGTAGAGGAGTCTCTGAGGGTGAACTAGAAACAGAGACAGAGACAGAAGGAGAGACAGAGCATGTACTGATACATGTGAGAAAAAGAGTGATGAAAAAGAGAGACATGACAGTACAGGATAGTGGAGCAAGCACAGACATATCATGCAGAGAAGACAGATTGACGGATGTCGATGAGATAGACCCGGTAGAACTACTGACAGGTAATGGAGAAAGGGAGTTGAGTAAGTCAGGAAGAGCTAGGCTGACTGTGATAGATGGGAAAGGAAGGCCTAGAGCAGTAGAAAAGAAGATGTTACTCGACACTACCTTACCAGTTAGCATAGTCTCTACAGGACAGATGGACACAGACACAGCAGATCAGTCATCCACCAAAACGGACAGTTAGTAATACTCAAACACTCCATCCACATTAACGAGAGTAACATATTAGTAAGGGGAAGATTAACTAAGAGTATGATATATAGATGGGATGACGAATATGATGAACCATTGAAAGTCAACGAAAGATATGATCCTTTCGCAACAAGGGGGTAGAAGGGGAGGGAAGCCCCACAAATGAGAACAAAAACGAGACAAGTAAGCATGAAGTAAATAAGAGAGAGAAATAATTACACGTAGATATAGTATTATATGAAGCTTACCCCAGAAAGTCAGACAAACCTAGAAAGATAGGAATCAAGCTTTTTCACTATGCCTGTGGGAATTATGGGTTAACAAAGATGCGCCTATTGGCAAAAAAATTGAACATTAAGTTAGTTGGTGACGAGAGCGATGTGAGATTTTGCGAATCTTGCATGATAGGAAAGTCTAAACGTTTGCCACGTTTTGCAGTTAATACAATAGAAAGAGCCCAAAAGCCAGGTATAATTCTACACATAGACACGTCAGGGCCGTGGGCAACTAGATCAATAGGTGGTAAACGGTATAAATTTTCGGTCACCGACGACTACTCACTGTTCATTCTTGACTTTTATTTAGCCCATAAGAATGAGTTTGTAGATTGCTTAAAACAAGCTGTAGCCTTTTATGAGAGACAGACAGGAAACAAAGTAAAGGAAATTCGCGCAGATCAAGAATTCCATATTCCGGAGGAAGTCATTAAGTGGTGGAAAAATATTCGCTTTATTTGGAAAACCTCCGCGACAAACGATAAAGACGGGAATCCTATTGCGGAAAAAGTGAATGATATTACGGCGGGGCCTGCACGAGCAATGAGATATCACGCTAAATTACCGCCGCAATTCTGGGCAGAATTAGAACACGCAGCAACAACCATTCACAACATACTACCGGCAATTCACGGGGAACGCAAAGGAATTTCGCCTTATGAGCAGCTGTTAGGTAGAAAACCAACACTCTTTCATTTAAAACCAATAGGATGTATGGGTGTGTTACATATACATAAGACTAAAGTGCGGAAGGGAGAGTACAGAGGGAAAAAGGTGATTCTAGTAGGATATGATCTATTTCGGGAACTATACCGCGTATGGGATGGTAAGAAGATAATTTCCGGAGTGAGAGATGTGAGATTTAATATTCACAAAATCGGTAAACAAGCTCATCCTCCTAAACTAGTGTCGTGGGATAATGATGACTCTGAGGGGGAGAATGAGAATGAGAGCGAGCAACCACACACATCTCCACAAGCATCACCACCCCAATCACCACCCCAATCACCACCTCAATCACCTAAGTCACCGCACAACGTCAACAACGACCACCCAACAACACACTTTGATGAAGTTGAGGGGGAGACAGAGAATGTTGATATCGATGCGAATGAGAATGAGCATGAAAATGAGCATGTGGAGAAGAATACATTGGATCACAAACATACACGCCTACACACAAGTCCAGAGCCACATTATCCACAACAATTACCCCCAGAGCACAAGATCAAGCCACAAGAGCATACAAATGAACAAGATCCAACAGATCCACTAAAAATACATGAAAGAAGAGCATACGAAGAAAAATCACCACCATCTAAGGGATTAACGTGGGAGCAGAGTCAGAGAGTAACAGAGAGTAACATAATCCCCGGTAAAAGGCAGCGCAAGGCAGTAGAGAGATTCCCCCCTAGCAATGAGCCCAAGAGAGAAAAGAGAGAGGCTCAAGAGCTAATAGGTAAGGTAGTAAGAGTGCCCGCGCGTGCATGGGGAGATGGATGGGCGAAGAAAAAGTACGGTGAGGGATGGGAGAGCATAGTACGAGTAGGGGTAGTCAGCAGAGTGAGTGACCCCAGAGATAGACTCGTAGTAAGAGACAGACCTCAGCCCACCCACATAGTTAAGTTTGAGGACGAAGAAGAACGGATGTTGAATTCGGAAATCCTCAAATACTCCGTGAAAGATCCCGAATACCCGTTACAAAGTCCCGCTAATATGTTTTTATGCGATGACCGTATGGTGGCAGATGAGATTCGTGATTTTTATTTGTATGTAGATATCAGAGTACCCAAAGATGTCATAGAGGAAGGTTTGACAGCTAAAGATGTTTTAGAGGGTATGAAAACAGGGCTAAAAGCTCTTCAATCCTTTAACACATACACATGGGTACCCCATAAGGAGGCAAGCAAGGCAGGAGTTAGTAAGATAGTTAGATTGACATGGGTTCACAAAGTAAAGTTACATGAGAACGGGAAAAAGTTCATAAAGTCTCGTTTAGCTTTACGGGGAGATATGTTAGAACCCGGTGTTAGCTATAACCCAGATCAGCTCTTTGTTCCTTGCGCCGCGCACCATTCACTTTTATTTCTCGCCAAAATAGCTGCCTGGCACAAACACAAACTATACGGCATAGATTTAAAAAATGCATACCTAAATGCTCGTATGAATGACCCTGTTTATGCATATGCGCCAGAGAGTGTAGACAGAGAAGGGCATGAGGGGATGATATGGCGTATAGATGGTGCTTTATATGGTGCACCACAGGCAGGAAGAAGATGGTATGAGATATTAGCACCCAAGTTAGAGGAGCTAGGTTTTAGGTCGCTAGATTCAGACTTATGTATGTTTGTAGAAAATGATAAAGCTTTGAGAGAGGCAATAGTAGGGATATTTCATGTTGATGACTTGTTGTTCACCGCACCAAAACAAACAAGCATATGAGCGTTTTGCGTCCGCATTAGAAAAACATTTCCCGCTCAAAAGACTCGGTATTGCCCGTGAATTCAAAGGAATAGAGATAGAGCAATCGAATGGGAAAATAATTTTGCATCAGCGAAAATATCAGCAGCAGATACTAAAAGAGGTAGGCTACGATTCTGCTAAACCCGTTAGTACTCCAGCGCAAGAACATTTCACGAAACCGATGTCGGAATCAGCTAGCTTGCAAAAAATTTCAATTCCTAGTCTAGTTTGTCGTTTGCTATTTCTCGCAAAGATGACAAGACCCGATATAGAACAAGCACTAAATTCGGCAAGTGTCATGCAAACTATCGATAAGGGAATAACTTATGCGATGTTAGGCAGAATCTTTCGTTATTTAGTTAACTCTTATCGAGGTTTAGCTTACCATGAGCCTAAGTCAGAGCAAGAAGGGCAAACCTATCCAAAACTTTCCATGTGGCCCGACGCGGCTCACAAAGTTTGTAAGAAAACAGGGAAGTCCCGCACTGGATTCGTGATCCTATGGGGCAGCGATCCAGTTGCATGGTTATCAAAGCGACAGAGTCGCATTGCCCTGAGTTCCAATGATGCTGAAATATTTGCAGCAACTGAGTGCATTAGAGAGGGACTTGCACTAAAACACATTACACAAGAACTAAACATAGCCCAAAAGAGCCCGACAGAATTATTCGAGGATAACTCTCAAACAGTCTTAGCGGCAGAGAGGGGTATGTCAGGTAATAGAACTAAACACTTACCTTTAGAATTACACTTTATGCACCACCTACAGAGAGACGGTGAGTTTAAGTTTGTAAAAGTAGGTACGAAGAAGCAGATAGGTGATGTAATGACAAAATATTCACCGAAAGAACAATTCGAGTTTTTACTTAACAAATTTACGGTAAAGCTCAAGTAATTTCGGGATTTGCGTGTCCACTCACCTATATTTGCTTTGAGTGTTTTGTGCAGTTTGTTGCTTGTTGCAGCAGCTTTGTTTTGCGCAGGGGTCAAGAGCCGTCGAGCCGAGGCTGGGTAGCCGACTGCCACGCGAGGTCGGCAGCCGCGAGGCTTTCCCTGGCTAACTTAGCAATTTAAATTCTTTCTATCATTCTTTCTGTCCTAGAATAGGAAATCTAATTTTTTTTTTTTTTTTTGCTACCCTCTACGGGAAGCGCTTGCAAATTTTTGAACACATACATACTTCATACATGTTACTGCATGACTACACATATATACATACATAGAGGATGTGATGTAAATGGGAGTTGATATTTAACCTTCGGGTAACCCAAAACTGATCCTCAACACTATCTTTTCATATTTACACACTAATATAGCCTATGACTTGCGACTAAGGGGGAGCGTTGTAATGTACTATTAATACCCGTTACTCCACCTAGTCAATTTACCGGTAATTTGGATAGTCTTAGTCATAGGCAAGTTCATAGGCCGGACAGTTATTAATACCTTTATTACTGACAAGGACACTTTCTAGAGTATTCGCGAATCATAGTCTGGAATGCCTAGAATCAAATGAGTATTACCATTCTGTTAAGGTCACCACATTTTGTGTGACCCAAAGTCATTAAAAGTCTTTTCTTCGGTTATTCTTTACCCTTAGCGGGGTAGCTTCCCTAAACTCTGCGTTTGAGTGATAGATTACTTTGAAGCCCTGGTCTATGTCCGTACATAATAAACCCCGCTC